>SWEM01000365.1:0-31281 GCA_019593585.1 Nitzschia palea | reverse complement strand
AGCGTGAACATGGAACGAGCTCATTCTTTGCCTTTTATTAGTAGTTGTCTTTGAAGATACTTGGTCTGTAGTGCATTGGATCTAGTCCTTTAATAAAGGCTGGGTGTATTGCAATCTAGACTCAACATAAAAGGCAAAGAAACATGCCTGCGGAGAGCAGCGGCAGCAACCCCGGGCAAGCGGAGCAGCCGCAGCAGCAACAACAAAACCAAGCGAATGCAGGTAACCGCAACCGCAATCGCAACTCCGGTCAAGGGAACCGTCATCGCCAAGGCAACCGTCGACCAACCGATCCAAAGTTTGAGGGTAGAGAACCATCCCTCATCGGGTTTATCTACGATTACACCGGAGAAAGAAATCCAGAACAATGGATCAAGACCACAAAAGAGATCGTCATCTATGTTGGCAGGACATACAGCAAGTATACGGCCGAATTCACTGAGGCTGTCGAGAACCTCGTGTTGAACAACCCAGTGGCTCCCGCCAATCCTGACCCAGCAAACTTGATACTGTTCGAGCTCTGGAAGTTGGCTATAAAAGAGCACCAGATCAAGGCCAAAGAGTACGCAAACTTCAAGGCAGGTCTTTACAACCTAGTTCTTGGGCAATGCACAGAAGCTATGGAGGATAGGCTCAAATCTCACCAAGACTTCCCACAGGCCGCCCATGACGGAATAGCACTGCTGACCATAATTAAAATGCTGCTACACACCTTTGAAGAACGCCGTAAACTAGCCGATGCCCTACTTGAGGCTAAAGAGAAGTTCTACGGGTTCAAGCAAGGCAAGCACATGTCCTTACAACGATACCATGAGCTATTCATGGCACAAGTCCAGGTTCTTGAAGAAGTACAAGTCACAGTCGAGGACAGTGCCCTTGTCGAACAGGTGGCAACTGCAAATGGGAGACCCGGCGCACCTATCAACGACGATCGTACCGAGGCCAAGCAGATTGCTTTAGCCACCAGGTTCATACGAGGAACAAATCAGCGGCACCAAGAGTACCTGCGCCATCTTCGGAACAGTTTCCTTGATGGACAGGACAACTATCCAACCACAGTCCACCAGGCGTACAACATTCTCCAGCGCAGAGAAGAGTCCGTCGGGGGGATGCAGGTAGACAGCGATGGGGTAGCATTCACCCAACACGGAGCAACTCGAGACCTAAGCCACATCCAATGCTTCAACTGTCGAGAGCATGGGCATTATGCCAACAAGTGTCCTGTTAAAGTCCAACAACAAGAAGATCAGGGAGCACAATTACTGGCTAGTGGAACTACTAGTACTTCAATGCAGGAAGCAGAGGGACAAGTCGGATTCTCCTTTTCTCAGGCAAGTGGGGGGTATGAAATCCCGAAGACATGGGTAATCCTGGACAATGGCTCAACAGTTGATGTGTTCTGCAACCGAGAATTGCTGCGCAACATTCGACCCGTCCACACTCGAATGAATGTGCATGGAACAGGTGGAACTCGACGCACCAATTTGATGGGAGAGCTTCCGGGGTATGGACTTGTATGGTTTGACCCAGGGTCACTGACCAACATCCTGAGTTTCAAGAAAGTTAAAACCAAGTACAAGATCACTTTCGAGGATGATGACAAGTTCATTGTGACAAAGCCTGATGGAGAGGTTTTCATTTTCCAGGAATCCGATGATGGCCTATATTACCTTGACACTGAAGTACACCAGCAAGACCGAGTTACACTGGTGAATACGGTAGCTGGTAACAGGTCTAACTACACCAACACCGACTACCGACGGGCTAAACTAGCTAGGGAATTGCAAATCGCAACCGGCAGGCCGAGCACCAAAGACTTCATCCGTATAGTCAGCAACAACCTGCTGCCCAACTGTCCAATCACTGTAGAAGATATAACAGCAGCAGAACACATCTTTGGCCCAGATGTGGGTAGCCTGAAAGGCAAAACCACACGCGCACGCCCCAACAGGGTTACCGAGGTGGTGAACCCATTACCTGCCACCATCCTCAACAGGTACCGAAACATCACTCTGTGTGCTGACATCATGCATATCAATGGCATTGCAATGATGATCACCTTGTCAAGGAACTTGCGATTTGGCACTGTCGAGGAGCTACCATCTCGTAACAGAAGCAATCTGATTAAGTGTATCAGGAACGTATCGCAACACTACAAACGGGCTGGCTTCAAGGTCAGTATGGCACTGATGGATGGAGAGTTTGAATCCCTACGAGGTGACTTAGCGGAGGATCAGATCACACTCAACACCACCAGCAGAGATGAGCATGTTGGTGACATCGAGCGATACATTCGCACTGTGAAGGAAAGGGTCAGGGCCAGTTGGAATACACTACCGTTCCAGCAAATTCCAGCAAGACTGGTGATTGAAATGGCTAAATCAACTGTGTTCTGGCTCAATGCGTTTCCCCACCCTAATGGTATCTCAGATAGTCTGAGCCCAAGGAGGATAATCACTGGGCAAGCAATTGATTACGCTAAGCACTGCAAGTATGCCTTCGGACAGTATGTGCAAACACATGAAGAGCATGACAACAGTATGCGACCAAGAACCATTGGAGCTCTCGCCACAAGACCAACTGGCAACTCCCAAGGAGGATACTACTTTTTCAGCCTATCTTCAGGCAGAGTAATCAACAGGGCACACGCAACCCCTCTCCCCATGCCAGACGATGTCATAGACCGCGTGCATAGCATCGCTAGACGACAAAAGGCGTCTCGAGGGTTAGAGTTCACTGACCGCAACCAAGTCCCCATCGACGATGATGATCAAGATGACGACTCGTCGTATCATCCCAGCGATATGAGCAACGGATCGGACTCCGACTCCAATGGTTCCGATGACATCGATGATGACGACGAGGACCAACAAGGGCCAGGAGGCGAGTATGACCATGAGCAACAAGAAGACAATGATACAGTCGACAGCGACTATGAACCCAGTCATGAAGGCAGTGGTGACGAATACTCCGAGCCCAGTTATGACGATGAGACAGTTGGGGATGATGAGCAAGCAATGAGTGATGATGGTAGCTTAGCTGAACACATCCAAGATGACGTGACACCAGTTGAACACGATGATGTAGCACTTGAGGACGAAACCGATGGCGGACTAGGTGGACAAGATAATCAGGCGCCAGGCAATGGATATGCAGTGGCAAATCAAGGAGTGAACACACCTGACGATGTGGAGCACAACATGGATACCAAGTATGGTGCACGCCTACGAGATGGTCTACGCCCCCGGAAGAAACCCTCCTATGGCCACCTTAAATCGGTTGGGTACTCAGGTGCAACAGCTGGAGAGATTGAGGACTCCAAGTTGAAAACCGGTGCACACCTTGCCACCCCGCAAATGTCCATGAAGAAAGGGCTCAAGATGTTCAAAGAGGATGGTGTAGCTGCAGTGAAAAAGGAAATGCAGCAGCTCCATGACAGGAGAGTAATGGAGCCCAAGAAACCAAAAGAGTTGACCCAGCAACAAAAGTCAGAGGCATTGGAGTACCTAATGTTCTTGAAACGAAAACGGTGTGGGACTATAAAAGGGCGAGGCTGCGCGGACGGTCGAAAACAACGTGCGTGGACACCCCCCGAAGACACGACCTCACCAACTGCCTCAACGAATGCCATTCTCCTAACAGCTGTTATAGATGCCTTGGAGGGACGCGAGGTAGCAGTCATCGATGTACCTGGCGCCTTCATGCAGGTGGAGATGGACGAAGTGGTGCATGTGAGATTTGTGGGCAAGATGGTAGAGCTTCTTCTTCAGATCGACCCAGAGATGTATCAGCCATGTGTCACACACGAGAATGGGGAGAAGGCAATGTATGTGGAGTTGATGAAAGCCCTCTATGGTACCCTTCGTGCTGCCCGCTTGTTCTGGGAAAAGCTGTCAGCCAAGCTTGTACAATGGGGGTTCACTGTTAACAAGTATGACCCATGTGTGGCGAACAAGATAGTCAACGGGCTCCAGATGACAGTTGCTTGGCACGTGGACGACCTCAAGGTTTCGCATAAGCAGACCGAGGTGGTTGACTCATTCATCGAACAGATGGAGTCAGAGTTTGGCAAGGAGACGCCCCTCAATAGGTCCCGGGGTAAGGTCCATGATTACCTTGGCATGACTCTAGACTTCTCCCATGCTGGGCAAGTGTGGGTCACCATGCAGGATTATATTGAGATGATGATTAATGAGTGCCCAAAGGGTATGACAGGGCGAAGTGTGACGCCGGCAGCACAGCACTTATTCAAGGTGAATCAGAAGGACCCTAAACCCCTAGGACAGGAAGATCGGGATACATTTGTCCGGATGGTCATGCAATTGTTATACCTGAGCCAGCGAGCCCGTCCCGACATCAGGACTGCAATCTCATTTCTCTGTGGACGACTTCAAACACCTGATGAGGATGATTACAAGAAGCTCGGTAGGGTGATGAAATACCTGCAGGCAACAGTCGACCTACCCTTGATCCTTTCCGCCGATAGCACAGGCCATGTGCGCTGGTTTGTCGATAGCTCCTTTGCAGTTCACATGGATATGAAGGGGCATACTGGAGGAACCCTGTCACTTGGAAGTGGGTCGGTCTATAGTACTGCTGGAAAACAAAAGCTCGTCACGCGCAGTTCGACCGAGTGTGAAGTGGTTGGTGTGCATGACGTGCTACCACAAATTATATGGACACGAGAATTCCTGCTTGAACAGGGATTCGACATCAAGGAAACATTGTTGTATCAGGACAATATGAGTTCTATTTTACTGGAGAAAAATGGAAAAAGCTCCAGTTCCAAGCGGACAAGACACATGAATATTCGCTATTTCTTTATCACGGATCGTGTCGAGGCTGAGGAGCTCAGAATTGAGCACTGCCCAACAGAAGAGATGGTGGCAGACTTTTTCACCAAGCCTTTGCAGGGCAAGCTGTTCTATTACTTCCGCGACTTTATCATGGGTATTGGACCGAATAGCAAATACCATTCGACCCAAAGGAGTGTGTTGAGAAAGGATGATGATGCCCCGGTGACCCGGATGCAGAGTGATGACGTGGAGACCAGGAAATCCTACAAGGAGGCACTCGTCGGGTCAATGACCGCCCCAGCGTGAACATGGAACGAGCTCATTCTTTGCCTTTTATTAGTAGTTGTCTTTGAAGATACTTGGTCTGTAGTGCATTGGATCTAGTCCTTTAATAAAGGCTGGGTGTATTGCAATCTAGACTCAACACCAACACCGACGAAATGGTCGATTGGGTTTGGGGTCGCTGTATGTGCCAAGTGCCAAGTACACACTACGACATGCTAGTTGATAGGGTACGAGGGTACCTATAATCCATTGGTTTGACACTCGTGACTCGGGTCACGTTGGGGCTTTGAATCGCCGTGCAACACCAACAGCATGTGCGGGCGGTACCATGGATGTACTTCATCATCAACAATTGGTGTTCATTATTTTCATTCTTGTCGTCGTGCAGTTCATTTCATTTCACCACCCATAATAGTTCAATCTATCATCTTGTCTCTCGACTCGACGAGATCAACATTTATTGAGTGTGTCTGACACATTATTTTTACCATGTCTGGATTTGGTGGCGGCTTTGGTTCGTCGGGATTTGGAACGGGTGGCGGCTTTGGATCGACCCCGCCTCCCGCTGCCCCCGGGTTTGGCGCATCACCATCCATGCCTATTGGACCGTCTTCCTCATCCTCCATTTTTGGATCGTCTCCCAATATTTCCACGACGGGATTTGGTAGTGTTGGTGTTATTGGTGGAGGAGGAGGCTTTACAGGATCGATTCATCCTACCGGTACTAGTACCATGGGGGGATTTGGTAGTGCCACCACCAGTGGAGGTGGCGGAGGAGCCTATGGTTTTGGGTCGAGTACCACCAGTGGTGGTGGATATGGATCGACAGCACCTTCATCCACGCCATCATCATCATCCTTGGGAGGATTTGGTGGTGGTGGAGGTGGATTTGGAAGCAATGCCACCTCGATCTCCTCGGGAGGCTTTGGAATGACTGGTGCGACTAGTAGTACCGACATGGGATTTGAGGACAGCATCACCACTCCCTCGTTTGGCAATACAACCAACCCCGCAACATCCTTTGGTGGAGGCTTTGGTGGTACAACTTCGACATTTGGAACCGCACCACCCACCATGTCCACTGGTGGATTTGGGACGGGAGGCGGATTTGGGACATCCCACACAGCCAGCACGACCACTTCGTTTGGAACTGCACCGCCTTTGGCAGGCTTTGGGGGAATAAGTAGTAGTAGTGGTGGTGGTGGTGGTGGTGGGTTCGGGACATCCATCACGTTTGGAAGTTCACCTAGTGCGATTTCTACAGGAGGAGGCTTTGGAAGCACTGCCACCGGTAGTGGAGGATTTGGAACAACATCCAACACCTTTGGAAGTGCCTCTGCCACATCTACAGGAGGCTTTGGAGCCAATAATAATACTGTTGGTGGAGGATTTGGAACATCCACAGCGTTTGGAAGTGCACCCACCACATCTACCGGAGGCTTTGGAACTACTAGTAGTACTATAGGTGGAGGCTTTGGAACATCCACAACGTTTGGAAGTGCCCCCACATCATCACAAGGCTTTGGAGGAAGTACTACTGGAGGAGGATTTGGAACATCTACCGGAGGATTCGGAACATCCACCACTGGAAGCTTTGGAGGGACTACAAGTACTGGTGGAGGCTTTGGAACATCCACCACGTTTGGAACCTCTCCTGGTGTTGCTGGTTTCGGAAGCGCTACCGGTAGTACGACGACTAGTTCTGGTTTTGGAACCAATACCGGTGGAATGTTCTCCATGGCAACAGCTCCTTCTTCCGACTTTGGAACATCATCATCTGGCTTTGGTACAGCACCAACTATGGCATTCGGAGCATCATCCAATGTTATAACAGGATCCTCATCGAACCAACAACAACTACGATTTGGACAATCAAGCAATACGGGATGGCACCCCAAGCCTTCCGCCAATCCATTTGCACCTTCGACTTCTCAAGATGATGGCATGATGGGAGATGAGACTTCTCAAAAGCCAGACTATACGAATCCCCAATCCACTTTTTCCACCTCCAACAACAGCAACAACATGACTTTTGGTCGATCCAACAACCGAACAGGCTTCCAAGCGACAACTAGTCCCATTCCGGAAGAAAATGAAATGGGAGAGTACGATGGCAATGAGCAAGTCGTTGCAGCAGCTGCTGCTAAACAACGAGCGGATGAGGAAGCGCAACTCAAGGCCAAAATCGAGGAAAAGAAACGACTTTTGCAGACTAAAATTGAAGAAAAAAAGAAAAAACTCATGGAAAAACAACGACAAAAACGGGAAAAATCGATTACACCAGAGCCGGATGCCCAAGATTCGGAACCTTCCAATATTAAATCATTGGCAGAACGAAACGCTATCCGCTTTGGAGAACAAGAAAAGTCCCTGGCTGAACGTAATGCGATTCGATTTGGAGAACAACAAGACCGATCATCAACTCGCGAGATGCTACCCCCAGCCATGCGAGCCAAGGCTGAAAGAGCCACTCCTCCTCCTCCTCCACCAGTATTCTCGAATGATTCTGATCAACAACGATCCACTGAACGTGAAGACTTGAGAACGGCCAAGGCGCTTGTCGGGACGTGTCAAAACTTTTGTCCCGATGAAGAATTATTGCGACGAGAACGAGAAGGGGATATTCAGCAATTGGAAATTCCATTGCCGGGGAAATTGCATCCTGCTCATTGGACACTGCAACAAACCGCTGTCAAGCGCTTTCGACGATCAGCAGCGGACTACAAATTGGATGTACCAGAATGGGTTCGACCACCGGATGTTTTGGAACGAGTATGCGGGTATCTTGAAGAGTGGGTTATGGTACGTTTTATTCCTGGCATATTGACTATTTGTCTTGTTTGGGCTTTCTCATGCACACAACCACAATCACTGTCATCAAGGAACGTGATCGACAAGGCCCGGACCCACGTTTTCCGCAAGGCCAGACTCCCCCCCCTCTAGAAGTTTATCAATTCATATGGGACCGTACTCGAATGATCCGAAAAGATTTCACCTTGCAAAACTATGTCGGCACTGGAGGGAAGTGCGACGCTCGAGCAGTGCGGTGCCATGAGCGGATTGCCCGATGGCATGCCATGTGCGAGCATCAACTCAGTCACATTCCGGACTTTGTGACGATGCAGAGTCAGCAGAATATTCAAGAATTGGGACAAACCATGAAGGTACGAACAAGTTCTTTTTATCGTAAGAAAATGCAATCTAGGTACAAATTAGCGTCATCTAATCTCATCTAAATCTCATGGTCGGTTCAGACTCTGAATCAATTTTATGATGACTCCTTGGATCGGGCCACAGTCGAGGTACCCGACGAGAATGGCAAAGAGACGCGTTTGGATCTTACGGGATTTTCGCACGGCTGCACATCCAACTTCGTCCAGGGACAATCACCAATGGAGTTCGATGGTAGCGATTTGATCAACACGGACAATGGCCCACAAGTTGCCAAACGCATTCTAGGAAAACACGCAGTAAATCATCCTGGTCGCGGCACTGCCGAACCTGAAATGAGAGGTCTCTACATGTTGCTCACGATGAACAACGAAGGAGGAATGGAGGTGCTAAAATATGCCGCTCGACTATTTCAAGAACGACCCGAAATCTATGCATCGAAACCTGTACAATTGGCATTGGAGATTTTCAAGGTAAGTTGCTGAGTCGAGCAACCGTCGTTCCAACCATCAGATTGATTTTTTACCTATGTGATTTCGACCAGGCCAAGAAAGAATACAACTACGCCAGATTCTTTTCTATTCTTCGAGCGCCAACAACACCGTACCTATTTTGCTGCATCATGTTCAAGCATGTCGAGCTGATGCGGAAGGTTGCTTTTCGTATCATGAGTAAAGCTTTTGGAGCCCGCAAGAAGGACACCGGGGAAGCCATTTATGATGCATATCCGCTTAGTCGTCTTATCGAACTCTTGTGCTTCGAAGATGTAGACGAAGCACGCGCCGCTTGTACCCACTACAATATCACTGTGCAACAAGTTCAGGTGTCGGCATCACGCGAGGAGGTGGCGGAAATCATTTTCTGGCGGGCCTCTGAATTCAAAGAGCCGATTCATCCTGAAAAAGGCTACGTTCTACCCTTGCAACCTAGAAAAATGACGAGAATCATTGAACAGAAGCTTCGCGGTGCGACACGACTTGCTGTTTGCAGAGGCGAGGTCAGCGGGGAAGAAGCTACCATTCATTCGGTTGCACCATCTATCGCTTTGTCAACCATGCCACAGTCCCAAACACACATAGTGCATGCACCCCTCAATTTTCCTGTCAACAAGACAACGTCTGAGGGTGAACAAGCTAAGGCAGCCATTCTGCTGGAAAAACAAAAGTTGGAGGCATCAAGACGTGACCAGGAAGCCTCGCTTCGAGAACAAGAACGTTTGCGACGAGAAGGGGAACAGAAGAAAAAGGAAGAGGAACGACTAGAGTCCGAGGCAAGAGAAAAGGAAAAGCAAGCCAAAGCACTCGAGAAGCAACGATTGTTGCAAGACCAATTATTGCAAAAACAAAAATTGGAGTTCGAAAAGTTGGAGGAGCAACGAAAGAAGGAAGCGATAGCAGAACGTATCCGCGAAGAAGCAAAGAGAAAAGAGTTAGAGGCTGAAGCAAAGAGACGGCACGAAGAAGCACATAAAAGGGCGGAAGAAGAGAGGCGTGCTGCTGAAGAAACCAGACGTCGCGAAGAAGAAGCTCGCATAGAGAACGAGCGACGGCAACGCATAGCGGAGGAACAACGAAGACATGAAGAGGCACAGCGTCAGGCGCTGCTTCAACGTGAACTTGAAAGAAAGCGCGAAGTGGAAGCAGAGGAGAAACGAAAGGCCAACGAGTGGGAAAACAAGGTCAATGCTGCACGAAAGCTTGTATTATGGAAAAGGTGGCAAAATCGCATCAATCGCCGCATTGTCATGACGAAAGGGTCGGCTGAAAGCCTAGAACAACTTGATCCCACATTTCTATCACATACTCTCAAGCTAGGATCTTGGTTTCAGAATGCGAGAATGGAAATTTCTGAACATGATGCCGACGAAGTGTTCGAGTCCGAACCCAGGGACATGAGGAGAGCCATCGATGTTTGCGTTCGTGGCAAGTGTCCCAAAATTTCGCTATCGGGACTTGTTGTCCGCGAGATGGAAGCTTCTCAACGGCTACTGACTGCGTCAACAGATAATTTCGAAGGAGTCCATTCCGAAACGAAGACAACCCTGCTCCTGAAAGTGGCGCTTCTCATTCCGGTTTTGGACCGCAATCATGACCAATCGTTCGTGGATTTCCTAAAAGGCTGGATTCACTCCCGCATTGGTTTAAATGAAGTTTCTTCACAAGAATTAGAGACGAATGTTGCATCCACAAGCTTCGAAGCGAGGTCGATTGTCCGCCACTGCCGACATGTTGATGACAGCTCTGATTGTGATGTCGCCCTGATTCTTGTCCCTCCACCCTGGTCCACAAGTGATGAGAGGCGCCGACGACTGAGTTCGATCCGCTCGTTGGTCGATGACTCGATTCCTCGGTTAGCATTGGTCTTGGGTGAGTTTGATCACGAAGGACACGAGTACATGAAATCGGTGTTAGCCGAAACACTGGGAACTGCAAACGGCGCTCTTCCAATAGTGTGTACTCGGAGTGCGACACCCGTGGCACTGGAGAAAGCATTGGAAACATCCTGCAGAAAACTCGCCAAAATCTTCGTACACGAGAGCTGTATCAAGGTTGATCGAATATCTGTCCCTAGGCTTGTCGCACGCGCAGTTTCGGCTGGTCTCTGGAACAGTAGTGTCTCCAGTCAGCCAGTAGTGGACGGCAATGGCGTTTTGGAAACAGCCCGCAATGCAATATCTGCCTTCATCAAATCAGCTGATACTCAACTCGTCGAGAATGAAGGTGTTTGGTGCTTGTGGCCTTCACGCGAGTTTGTTTCAGAAAATGGAGTTGATTCATACTTTTCCAAGGACGTTCACCTTCCTACAGATTGGATTTCGAGTCTGAGTCGCCAAAATCTAGAGCAAGAGCTCGGTTGGATGACGCATCGGTTGACGGGGTCGTTCCGCGATGTTGTGGAATCATTCCTGGTTGAGGCTCCCATGGAAATACGAGAGGAATGTGGTATGTTGGTCTCCAAGGGATACTTTCGACGCGCCTTACAAGCAGCGATGCGTTGGTTCTCGGTTCAATCACGGTCAGACAAGAGCATGAAGTCATACATTTACTTTCCTCGAGGATTGATGGAGGTAATTTTTGACGAGCTAGAGTTGCCGGATCCAGGAAATGGCATACAAAATACAGCTCCAGTCTTGTTGCTTCCACAAGATAATGTCTTGCTTGATACTATCGAGGAAATAGATCAGGCTATCAAGAAAGCCAAAGGACTGAGCTCGCACATTGAATTGGATGACATTGCTATGTTGGCCTCTGTGAATAGCAACAAGCGAAGGCACCCTGACCCCACTTCCACTGAAGGAAACTCTTTTGGTCACGAATCGCCTTCGATGATGTGTGATTTAGTCGAAACAAAGAAGTTCCGATCATCCCGTAAACTCCAACTCAGTTCCAATGTCGACATGGAAGAAAGTGCAGCATTTTCCAAGAGACTTCAAGATTTGATGATGGGGGCCACGGTCGAATTGGAAGTTGGCGAAAACTACCTATCCAATATTTTGCGCAATGCACCCCAAATAAGTAATAATGGTCTATTGTAAGGTAATGGCAAATTATTCTGTTGATTCAACTTTTGCTTTCTTGATGGGGTTCTCGGTTTCTCCGGTTTTGTTATGTATGATTTTGGTTGCCGATTTTGATTGCGACGAGATCACTTCGGTCATGTACTTGTCATTGAAAGCCTTGGCTTGCTGTGCACATTGAAGGAGTAGTGCCATGTATCCACCTTCTCGCAGTGGTGGCAAAGGCCCTTGATCATGCAGTCCGCTGTACGATTCATCACCTGCTGGTCGCTTTTCGGCTTTTATTCCCTCTGGTAAGCCAACCCGTAATGGGTTATCAATGACAACATACGACGACGCATCATCATGATCTTGCCGTCCTGACGCCGTTCCAAAGGAATGTATTCTCGTAGGAGACCGAACCCCGTTTTTCCCCGATACAGCCGACGACGACGATGATGACTCTGTGTCTGGCGTACCAATCCAATATGAGGCTCTGATCTCGACGGCTCTTGCTTTGTCTCCCATGTTTCCTTTCGTTTTTGTACAAGGTGGTAAGTAAATAGACCTTTTTCGATGATTTCCTTGGCTCCGACAAAACATCCTTTGAATCTAAGTGGTCAATCCGGTCGGAATCGGTTCAATTCTACTTACTGTTAGTTGTTAGTGCATGGCAGTTGTAAGAATCGACTTTGACCCTCAGCAAAAATGTACCACGCTAATAATGATGACAGTTTTATCATGACACTGCAAGTCTGCTCTCACAATATATTGATTCTTTGAAATTACAAGGTTCTGCCTTCCTCATCACATCGAAGGCATGATATCGGGGGTTGCCACCTGGAAGAAAATCAATGATCTTCCTCTTCCGTTGATACAATGGAATCTTTCTTTAATGTGTCCACAGCCATCTCAATGCCATCCTTTGTTCCTGTATCATCCCGTGCAGAATCGAGCAACACAACATTCTTCACCATGGCATGCTCGTCTGCATCAATATCCTTGGCACGTCCACTTTCCACCAGAATCTCGTTCCACGGGGCAGCCAGACTCACGAGTACCACCGCCACGAGCATGAACGCACAGACAGCGATGACACCATATGTTTGACTAACATTTGCTTCCACCATGAAGGAGAATATCAAAGGAGGTAGCCAGCCCAATATTTGCGTGCAATAGACAAAGAAACCCGACAGCTCTGCTTCCTGGCCCTTGGGAAGGCACATGCAAAAAAACAGATTCTCTGTGGGATAGAACCATCCTAGTAACATGCCAATGCCACATCCCCAGAAATAAGAAAGATACGATAGATCTTTTGGGAGGTAGACCAAGACAATGGCACCTGCGGCCGTCCAAACAAAAATCAAACTCATCACCATCACCCAAGATCTTTTTGGATCCAGTCGCCTCGTCACAAACCTTCCCAGGAAAGATCCAGGTATTGATGATACAAGCGAAACGAAGAAGAAAATACCAATCTCTGTGAAGGACAGACCTAATTGTTCGCCGAGAAAGACAACAGACACCACGGTGAAAGCGTTGGCGCTAGCCTCCGCAAAGATGACGGCAAGAAAAAACCATCGTGTCCCTTTCTTGTAACGGCGATTCACATCTACTGCTGTGTGATAGACTTGTGAAAATCCCTGCGTCAACAAGGAGCGCCCCTCAGGGAGAACATGTCGAGGTGGTACGGGCTCAAAAAGGCGCCATGAGTAATAAAAACAAAGACCACTCCACACGGCGTTGATAGCTTGACTCATTTGAGCTGCGACAACATCCCCCAAATCCAATGCAATCGATAGAACTGTCACAACAAGCAAAAAAGACGCCTGACTGCAGAATTGCGTCATCTGAAAAGTGGAAGTGACTACAAGTTCAACGCCGTCAGCTGTTTCATGAGCTACAGGTAGTACCTAGTCCAGGATACAACGGTAGGGTGGGGCTTACATTTGGTCATCTTTTCTTCACCAAGTTGGTAGGACATGTCCGGTAGGTAGGCATAAACTGCTAGCACTAAGGCTTGATACAGGAATCCTGAAAACGCTTGTATGATTGCCATCGGTAGCCAAGTTTTCGAAACAGTTCCAATCTGAATGATTTGGACGAGTATCATCATAGCCGAAACTACCATACCTAGTGTCTTTCTGTGTTTAGTATAGTCCACCATGGCACCAATGAGAGGCATAAACAACGCGGAGAGGACGCTGGCTATCACGGCAATATTGGAGACGAATGACGCCGGCTTGAAGCCATAGGCCTCGCCATCACAATCCTCGATGACCTCATTGTTTTCATCAATGCAACCCGCTTCTTCCTGTGCAAGGTATACAAAGGCAGTGGAAAGAAAAATGTTGGACATGACCAACGCTCCTCGTCCCATTCCACTCTTTTTCCAGAATAAATAGAATGTTGGTAAGCAATTACATTTTGTGAGCGACCCCGATCACACCACAATATCACCGTCCAGTTTGTATGAACAACCTACCAGATTATATCCCTGTGCAATAGCCACCCCTTCAAATCTATACCAGGCCATTGGTCGTTCCGAAGCCGTCGGGGCCTCATTATCCAATTGGTGGATCGGAAGGGACGCTGGTGATTGCTCTGTAGTTTCTCCGTCAGTGTTGGACATTTTTCCACTATCGGTACTTGTAGTTGTTTGGGAAGGAAAACACCTTTGTCAATAATATTGCAACTGTAGAATCGTAGAATCTGTGTGTCAAGAACGAAAGAATCGACAAGTACCAGGTACTCCTGGTGTCTCTAGATTCACTGTCATCAACCATCAACGGTCGACATTCGGAACTCATACGGTATCCACGATTTGCCCGTAGCCGGTAGAAACAACCGCTTTGAAACATCAGTACCCTTGTACTTATAGTCCTTGACAACACTGATACCTGGTACCTCTTTACTCCCTAATAAATAACCTCTAACCTCCCACTTCGTTACGCTAAAATTTTCGAATGTTCTTCTGGCGGGCTTTCAGCCAGACGGTTACACCAGAATATTCTTAAGATCGCCCGGCTCGAGAATTATTCAGTACTGGTTACCGGATATGTTGCCTAGTCTAGCCCATGGTTCAAACCCGACAAATCGGAGAGTGACATCTTTAAGTTATGGACGTAACCGTAGGGGACTAACAAGGAAATTTCCCCCCTTGCCCACTAATGTTTCGATTGGCTAAAATCAAATTGCCGCGCAAATTCCAATCAACTAGGTCTGGCGTAGGATCAGGGTTGCTGTTGCACATCTGTCTGTTTGTTTCTTTGTCCTTGCATGGAAAGCCCTGGCCACTTTTCCCTCTGTTCTGTCTGTGGCCAACATCCTTATTATTGTAGAAATCCATAGCCAACGAGACTTGGAAAAGCGACTTTTCACGGTGCTACTGAAATGTTAAGTGGGGAAGGGATCCGAACATTTTACAGTTAGCCTCATCCATTGCGCCAATTAGGTCAACCGACTTGATAGTAGTTTAGTGAGATATGAGCAATCAATTCACAAGACAATTCACTGAAGAAACAGGATTCTTTCCATTTCCCTCATCATCACTGTCCGCTCTCGAATCGAGACAAGAATCCCCGTCCAATAGTACCAGTCCAATTGAACGCTGGGAGTACGCAATGAACAACAATGTTTCCAATGATACCAACAGCTATGACGAGGAAAATAAATGGACCAACACTACGCCTGGAAGAATCAACCACAATATCTGGTCAACGGATACGTCCTTGACCAATGCCTACTATCGAGGATCAAATGATGTGGATTCCCTCTACACTTCGTCGACCTATGCGAGTATGCCCAATCAGGACCAGGCTCGAAGTGTTCCACCAGGCATGGAGCAGCTCGATACTTTCAAGATTACTAATTCGATGGGACTTCTCAGCGTTGGTCATAAAGAACAACTGCAACAAAAACAACAACAATCGTACCTCCCGGGTGGAATTGTATCGGTGCCATCCATGGCTTCTGGAACGAGTTACACAGTGCCCGGTGTCGTTGGAGTTAGCTCAGGATCAACTGGTGGTAGTACAGCTCGAAGCTTATCGACTTGGAACGATGGATCCACAAAGAACCCTCCACAAACGTCTGTCCTCAACAACTATAAAATGCATCACGAAGTCGTTCGATTTACAGCCAAGGACTTGCCTGTCTCCAATAACATTCCACATCTAGCCTCTCCTTCCTTGGGTTTACGCGAAGAAGAGTCTGTGGAAAGTTGGTCGGACAAGCAACAAGGGCTAGGATACCGAAAAAGCCAGAAAAAGAATCGGCCCAACCGGAGAAACAATAATACTAGGTCAAACAACTCTAGGAATGGACGTGGACGTGGGGGAAAAGACGACAACCGCGACGGAACGGATGATTTTGACTCTACAAAATCGTCCCTGCCACCATTCACCGATGACTATACAGCCGTTTCATCCCAGGCAAGCTCCGAAGCTATTCGATTACTCATGGGCCCGCCTGTGTCGACTTCGGGCAGTGCTGCCTCGTCCCAGGTTAGCTTTCTCACGGGGAATCGTCTACCCCTGGATCGCCTTGTGGAGTCATCTCCGAAAACTCCAGCCGTGGGTCGCCCAATTTTACCAGCATTTGAAGATACCTATCCTGCAGCCTATGGTGACGATGAATTGGATGAAGGCTTTGAGGGCCTTGATACCCTGGGAGATGATAACGATCATCTATCTCCCGCAGCAAAGAAAGACGAATGGTTATTGCGAATGAATCGACGTATGAGTGAGATTCAAGTCGGACAGCTGGATCCCACCACGGTACCAATCGCCGCAATTATGAATGCGTGGGCAAAAACCAAATCATCACAAGGAGCAAGCATGGTAGAAATGTGGCTCAACCGAATTCAGAAAGAAGCGGATGCCGGAAATTCCAAAGTGGCACCCAATACAAAACTCTACACCATGGCAGGTACGTTCACAAATGCACCAACGGGATTTTTCTCATTCTGTTCTCACATAGTTTCGGTTTTTTCAGTGGATGCTTGGGCCAAGAGTGGGGAAGGGGTGGTGGCGGCTCAGCGGGCAGAATCGATCCTGCAAAGCATGTACGATTTGTATCAAAAGACTGGCAACGACAGTCTTCGCCCCACAACAGGCATCTTTAATGCCGTCATCAACGCTTGGGCCCGATCGAAAGAAAAATCAGCGCCATCTCGGGCAGAGCAAATCTTGCAGTGGATGGACAATTTACATAGATCCAACCCAACAATACAAGTTCGACCGGACAAGTTCACCTACAACACTGGTAAGTGTCGCACGAAGAAACTGTGCTATTATTATCATTCCAGTGTCTCGTGCCGACATCTAACCAATTATTCTTGCTGTGGTCAGTTATTCATGCATATGCTAAATCAGGGGGAACAGTCGCAGCGACCAAGGCTCAAGAGCTTTTGGCCAGTATGCATAAAATGCATGAGGATGGCAATGTCTTTGCAAAACCAGACACCATAACGTATAACGTTGTCATAAATGCGTGGGCCAAGAGTGGAGGAAAAGGCGCAGCGGCTGAGGCTGAGAACATTTTGGCAAGGATGGAAAGGCTAAATGCCGCGGGGGACCCAGACATCAAGCCAAATGTTGTTACCTATGGGGCTGTAATCGATTCTTACGCGAAATGTGGCGAGAAGGGTGCAGCGGCCAAGGCTGATACACTTTTGGCAAGAATGATTCAACTGTACCAAAGTGACCCCATTGCACACAGTGATCTGAGGCCGAATACATATGTATTCAATACCGGTAAGGAACAACCCGTGCTCGTCGTTTTTCTCTTCCTCATGTTCCTAATATACTTGGTTTTCAATAGTCATAAACTGTTGGGCGAAAAGCAAAGAACCTGATGCTGCTTCCAAGGCAGAGGAGATGCTTTTGGCGATGAGCAAGCTTCATGCCACTGGGATGCCAAATCTGAAACCTGATGCTTTCACGTACACTGCAGTCATCGATGCTTGGTCCAAGAGTGGCTATCGAGGCGCCGCTGCACGAGCTGATCAACTCTTGGACAAAATGGAAGTAAAGTATCTCGCTGGTGATCTCTCGTTGCGTCCTAATTCCTTCACCTACAATGCTGTTATTAATGCTCTGGCAAAAAGTGGTGAACCTGGCGCCGCTGCACGCGCCGAACGGGTGTTACAAAACATGGTCAATCGTCACCGGCAAGGTGGAAGCGAGGATTGCAAGCCAACAACGATCAATTTCAACACTATCTTGGATGCATGGGCAAAGAGTGGTGGTGGACGTCAAGCAGCCGAACGAGCCGAAGAGATACTTGAATGGATGGATAGGCTGCACAAAGGCGGTAATGCAGACTGTCAACCTGATACGATCAGCTTCAATGCGGTTATAGATGCATGGGCTCGATCTGGCGATAGAATGGCGCCCCATCGTGCCGAACAAATTCTGGACCACATGGATGAGCTATATAGGGCTGGTGATGCCGGGAAGAAACCGGATGTTTACAGTTACAACACGTTGATAAACGCATGGGCCAAATCTACTGAAAGAGGCTCGGCTGCCAGAGCTGAGCACGTCCTTCGAGTCATGAAACAGCGTTATGCAGATGGCGACAAGGATTTCAAGCCCAACACGCGGACGATGACAAGTGTTATCGATGCTTGGGCAAAATCGGGTGAAAAAGGGGCAGCCAAACGAGCAGAACAGATATTCAAGAAAATGATTGCCAGTTTCGAGGCCACTGGAGATCCTGACATTAAACCAAATGTGCATACTGCAAATGCTGTTTGTAATGCATGTGCATTCACAAAAATAGAGGAAGACCGCTCCGATGCCCTCAAAATCGCATTTGGCGTTTTTGAATGGATCTTGTCGCAACCCGACATGGAGCCAGATTCATACACGTACACCATTCTTCTTTCAGTGTGTGCTAACCTTCTTCCCCGTGAAAACTATCAGGCTCGATTTCAACATGCGAAACAGCTGTTCGAACAGTGCTGTGCAGGCGGCTATGTCAATGAGTTTGTTCTTCGCAAGCTGCGTCAAACCGTATCCACAGAAGAATATATCGCCTTGACTGGCACTCACGGAGAAACAACAACAGATAATCTTCCACATTCCTGGACCAGAAGCTTCGGACACTTTGCTAGAGTTCAAATCAACAAAGGCAGAAAGAAGAACAGTGGCTGGTCACAGCGGCGACGAAAGTAAGTAAGTCCATTATCCAAAATTCATACAACAAGTACACCATGGAACTGCAGGAGCGTTTCCTTCATTTATCATTCATAAGCACAGTTACACGGAATACAACTTAATGGATTCCGTCACATTTCAAGCATTAGTAGGAAAACGAACGATTTACCAAAATAATAAATGCAACATTATTGATGTAGACTTTCTTAGCGTTACAGGTAGCAGAGCATCAGTCATCGTTGCATACTTTCTGCGCTAAAACTCTTCAGGAAAGAGATAGCGCTGTTGCTCAATATTCGATTGGACGGCTGTTTAAGTCCTGCTATAAATCGATCAGTGGGGGTGACTATCCGATCTCGCACCATTTTCTTTGTGTCATCCTGTGATGTTTGGAGCTTCGCGGAGAGGAACTGTGTCAACTTTTGATTCTCTTCCTTCAGCAAGAGAACTGATTCTTCAAGATGTTTGGTCAAGTCTTTCTTTTTAGATCTACTCTTTTTAGCGTGCTCTCGATTCTTCTCTCTGTAAACATATGCAAACAAACAAATGATTTAGATTGAATTCCGTTGATTGCCGACTCGGCACTGAATGGACTCACCTTCGTCTATCTTTCTGATTCAGTTTGTACTGCGCTGTCTCGGGCTCCTGTTTCTCCATTTCTTCATTTTTTCTCTTTCTTGTGTTGCTCTTTCTCGTATCTAAAGTACCTTCACCACAATTTTGTGGTGTGCTAACATCCGGAAAAGGCGGGATGGATGCTGAGCCGTGCTCGAACAGGCTCGTACTTGGGGACGGAGAAACACAAGCTGGTTGTCTTTCTAGTCCACTACACTTTGATTCACAGTCAGGTACACCCACCATGGCCGTGCGAGTCAGGGCATCCTTATATATATTAGAATTCTTGTCGGTGGGACAAAATAGGTTGAATTCTGGAAGGGATTCATAATGTCTTGTTTCTTCCCCCTTTGGTGCAGTATGTTGAAGGTCGCAGGGCGTGCTATTGCTTACGAGTTCATCTCCAAAAAGACTCGACAATTCAGCGAAGTCGTTGCTTGTTTGATCGTCGAGAAAAAAAGCAACTGCAGTCATGCTTGAGATTTTGTATTGCTTTGTTGTTTGGGATTTCGATCCAAATAGGTGAAACAAATGAGAGGATGACGTCGAAAGCAACTCCCTACGCTCGCGTTATGGCCGCTCTTTCATTCTCATCACGCCGAAGACCTTCGACGTCAGCTTGATTAGGAGTGCGACGCAATTGAGTACCGGTCTTCCCTGTTTTGGATTCTTTCTTGACGTCAGACCAAACGATGACGTCGGTTCATCTTGCGTCGTATGTCATCGCAACTTTAGTCGAGTCTGTCAACCCAACAAAGTATGAAACCGAAGAGAAATTTCATTTTTGATTGAGATCAGGATCACCGTGTGGCACTTCGACTACCGGTAACAGTGACCTGCAAGGATGCTTTCCTGTGTTAGGACCAAAAAATTTCTACCGGTAGAATCCTTTCCTTCGATATTGTTGGTGTACCTGGTACCATTGACCTACAGCCCGTCGCGCCTGCCTGGCATCGACAGTGCTACTAAAAACTTTTCTACTATCGGTAGTACAAGTAATTGATACAGAAATGAGATCATAGCGGACACTTTATTCAAGAATTTCATCAGTCAGATATAAAAGTAAATTCTGCTGAAAGGGGGAGCGCAAAAGTGATGCCGGCGGGATTCGAACCCGCGCCAATGAAGACAACGGCCTTAACGTTGCGCCTTAGACCGCTCGGCCACAGCACCACTGTTGGTCGATGATCCTGAAGACACCAAGCGGCGGGGCAAAAATTGATGCCGGCGGGATTCGAACCCGCGCCAGTGAAGACAACGGCCTTAACGTTGCGCCTTAGACCGCTCGGCCACAGCACCTTCTGCTTTTCCACGTCAGTTTTAGAGATTTGTACTCTGTATAGAGCATTTCACATTTCCAGGATGCGCTCGCGATGGCAGGAGACAAACCAGGTACCACAGTAGTAGTAGAAACGCTAACTGTAAGACACAATTATACCTTTGAGTGCTGCAACGATACACATCCGCGAATATGCTTTCTACGATGACATGGCCACCGGAAACCGTGACCATTCAAACCGAAGATTTAATCAATCAGTGTGAACTGATGGAGGTTCATCCGTCTTTTGCCGAAGGAAAACAGTATCTACCTGTGAGCCCGATTTCCGAATTTGTGCTGGGTGTCCATCGTGATAATTCACGTCTCACTTTGAATTTTCATTGTACCTAGGTTGTTGAAATAGCTGCCCTGTTGTATTCTGGAGATTATGCAAACACCCGTCACTTATGGCGTCGTTGGAAACATAACCATGCTTCGTCTTTTTTGCAAGACTGGTGGTCCGTGGGGGCAGCCATGGTGGCTTTATCCTCTGGCAACAAGGACGATCACACCATTGAGGAATTAACAGCTACGATTTGGCAGGGATTATCCAATATCCAAAGCACCCATCCCAGTCCAATCAACAAGTACGCATCAGAGGTTGGGATTGCGTTTAGAAAACGGATCATGGACCTATCACCCAAAAAACCAAATGTCTACCCGTATTGGACACTTTTGAACTTCACATCAATACAAGAATGGGATCAGTTTTGCCGAGACCACAACTATTTTCAAGCATCCAGTCAACAATCAAATGATGCAACAACTCTTGCGTTGGATAGTAGAACCAGTGTGACCCACCTTGTTGCATTTCTCGAGAGCAAGCCTCCATCAGGAACTGCGATCGTTACTGGATCTGTAAGGACTTGACAATCATCATGACAGTCTATCCATCCGCCGAATTGTTCAGTGCTAGGTTATATTTCACGGTTCATTCAGATGTCATGAATTGGTTCTCTGGCCATCATTGTACGTGAAATCTAGTGCTACGATAACGCCGTCGTATGACAAGTATTTTCCGGAAGAGCAAACTGGGTCTTTGAGTTAGCAACCGTCTTATGATAGATTGCTTTCTTTTCTTGACCTTCGGTATTTGAAAACTGGAAACGTTGTACCATAGTTATGGGTACCGGTACTTGTACTTCTCGGGTTGGAATGAAACAGAGGGTAGTGCTAGTATATTACATAGGTACATCTACGTCAAGGAGAGAGTCGAAAAGTGGCGACTCTAATGATTGGCTATCATGGGTATCTTGCGACGCGTAGCGCACACTTTTTTATTTTCCTCGATGATGATTCCGTAAATTAACTGGAACATAACGCCCCACATACAAAATCGTTAGAAACGGACGCTCGCCATACACTTGATGCTCTATCGCTCACAAAATGATGGAGAAGTCTTCGCCGAAGCAATCATGAAGACCAACATGCTGAAGCCTTTCATAGATCTCTCTTTTTGGAGATTTCCTCCCGGCGGGGTCTGAGAAAGGTTCACCATTCACCACACCACCTTCACCTTGTAAATAATTACCAAATGGTGGATCAAATTCGCTACAACGCCAATGAGGGGTACCA
The DNA here is from genome assembly GCA_019593585.1 of Nitzschia palea. Classification (NCBI taxonomy): domain Eukaryota; phylum Bacillariophyta; class Bacillariophyceae; order Bacillariales; family Bacillariaceae; genus Nitzschia; species Nitzschia palea. The sequence continues at coordinate 8,862 of SWEM01000365.1, read as the reverse complement.
CTCCAGTTTTTCAGGGGGTCGAAACAGTCTTCTCCTTGGAAGTGTCTCGAGCAATAACAGATCAAGGTTGGATACTGGGACTTCGGCGTCATCTGAGGAATCCAAAGGGGCAGGAAAACCTCCGCGGCGTAGAAGTCATCGACCAAGGGGATGTCGTGGGGGTAGCAACCGTCGAAAATTGAACAACTCAGAGATGAACAAAGGCAATGAGCAAAAGCCAAAGCAAGGCAACAAGGCCGCTAACATGAAACCCACAAAACAGAACCATGCTTCTTTTAATCAGTACAGGCAATCAATGACAGAGTTTACCATTCTGAGTCGACAGTCTCACTCCAACCACCCAACATTAATGGATTTCAAGTCGGAGCGTTATGTACTTGACAACAGCAACTTGGCCGACTGCACAATATCCTATGATCGTTATGAAAACTTTCTCATCCCTCAGGATCTCATTCAACAATCCTATTCAGACTCATCGTCAGACTTTGGCGCAGATCCCGTTGGTCAAGGAGGGATGTTTTGGCAGGTTGATTCTGAAAGCAGCAGTAGTCACAGCAGCAGGAGCTGTGCACAAAACGTTACGAGTATCAACAATCAAATTCTACCACCCCTGCCAACCAAAGTGTTAGACAATGAAGCCACCCCTTCGGGTCCCAACCCGTATGCCCTGCGGTCCCACCATACTCACGAAAACCTTGACACATTCATTGTTCCCACTGGTGAAAATCTTCCACAGTTCCAAGAACCCAAGTCGTACCCAAATTATTCCAAACTCATGAGTGGTTACGCAACCCCCATGAAACTCTCTGCTCCATCTACTTACAATCCCCCCTCTTATCCTTCGCTACTACAGTGCCATTCCAACAACAACAACAACAACTTTGAGAATGGTCAGGACCTCAAGGATTACAACTTGACATCCTCCATGGGTCCACCACCGCCACGTCCCAAGCCAGTCCTATCCATGTCCAACGTGAATCTCTCCATGAGTAGTATCAATAATACTGCAGAGTTCTTGTCTGGTGGTAACAACAACACTCCTCACGATTACCGAGCTGTAAGATTGGAGATCCAACGTCAAAACGTCGAGGGTGGGAGTTTATTCATGACCTCTCCTCGTTCATTTCTCATGGGAAAGAGAAATGACTTTGCCGTCATGGCTTCTGCCTTCTAACACGACAGCCGTCCAACCTTTCGTAAACGAATGAGCAAGCAAGCACAGCGACTTTTTTTGTTGTTGTTGTCGTTTTTGTGTGTTGCCATTGCAGTTACGAGGAACAAGGACGCGATACTTCATGACATGGGAATATATAAACAATTGGGTTTTCCGGGAGGCCAATCATGATTAATAATACAAACAATATCAACGAGATTTGCAACCTGCCTCCTCACCTCGGAACAACAAAAACCAAGTTGGGCAATGCAGCATTGTGAACATGCTCGTACAAATTTTGCAAGTAAGCAAAGCAATATACAAATAAAAATAAAAGTCTAGCCAAAGAGCATCATTAATACATACGCAGAGGCCTCTCCATTTTATAATTACCCCTCGTGCATGTTTACCGTGTGGCGGAACTGCAACATGCTTTTTGAGATTGACTGGAACAGAAAATGGCCCAGCCCCAGATCAGCGATTACAGCAATTTGCATGGCAACGCGGATAGCCTCGTTGAACATGGTTAGGTTTAGCGCTGAACCTAGTAACCATATAAGAGAAGAGCTATACTTTTGCAAAGTACAATCGTTTCTTGTTGGATTCTGCCAGAAAAAGGATGAAAAGATAGATCTCCCTCCATGGGCCTAAGAACCATGTTTACGAATACTTGACCCCACCCATAAAGGAGCGAGGATCGGGAACACCTCCATTAAACTGTGCATCACGAAAGTCGAAACCTGGATTTTCTTCTTGAAATCTCTCCAACATTAATTTCTTCTTTTCATCTTCCTTGGCCATGGGATCCAGTTGGATAGTCTTGTTCCCCTTGAGAGCGGCATCCCATAATTCTCCTCGGTGGGCCTTGGTCAAATAAATGGTAATGATATTGCCATCTTCCAAGCTCCATGTCGATTCCGAGACGTCGACAATACCAAAGGTGGGTTCATCCAAAAACCATTGCGTTCCACCCACTAGTCCAAGTCGTAAATTGGTGGGTAATATTTGGACGTTTATTTGATTCCCTTTGGTGACATGAGGAGGAGCGGTAACATAAATCGTCACATCATCCAACGTTTGCTCCCACTGATACACCTCTCGTCCATGGAACTTGAAAATAAATCGTCCAGTAGTTTGGTCTTTATGCATCGAAATACCAGAGGATTGCTCGGTTGGTATTACCGGTAATGGCACTTGAGCACTACCACCATGGGCCTCTTCGTCGCTTTCTTCATCGTTGATGTGATCAAACTTGGAATAGTCTATTGGTTTACTCATGTTTGCATTTGATATATATAGCTGTAAATCTGTAAATCGTTCTGTAGATAGGTTGAGTTGTTGTGAACGACTGATGATGATCAACAAGTCATCGATTCACACTCAGTTAGTCGACTAGGTCAAACTTGAAAGTTTCGGAACGAAGAGATCAACAAAACGTAACCTTTCTTTGGTCTATCCATTGTCATGACATCCTCCGCAGACAATGATAACCAAAGTACTGGTGGTGAAAATGCGTTAACGGACTGGTGAGATGCAGTGTGACACGATGACTCACAGTGAATGTTACGGACGATCCAGTTTGGTGCAAGCTACTGACTAACATCCCATTTCATGCCTCTCTTCATTTAAAAAAAAATTCTGGTACCAGTCTCTTGTCACAATATCGATTCTGTGCGGCAGGAGTTGGTCTAGGTACAGCATATTCGTTGCGATATAAAAAGGGAATCATCCCCATGGTGGCAGCAGGAGCCATTGGAACTTCGGTCGACATGTTATATGGCGTATTTGTGGAGTGTGCACGTTTTCGAGAGGGAGGAGGAGGAGGATCATCGTCTACTATATCCTCCTCCTCGAGTGAACTCACATTCACCGAACCCAAATGAATATAGATACAAGGGTTTGTTTTCTCAATCAGCCATTGTGCAACTCTTTAGTATGCAGTTCTATTATTATTAGTCTCGCATTGTTTGCCAAAATCCAATGGTATCATCACAGATGACGAAAGGAATACCGATCGGTAAAACACTTATTATCGGTATTCGATTACCATCCACAATCATGGCTAAAAAGTAGTCCATGGTGTACCAATGCCGTCATCGCTTTCGAAAGAGACCCTTGGAAAGTTTGGCACTGGCATACTTGATCGATTTTCGGAGACCAAAGGTGAAGATTCCCTTGAAAGATTGATATCTCGCAGCCGGTGCTACTATCGACTCGAGTATCTTGGTCAAACTTTGTTGTTGTTGTTGTTGTACAGTCATCAAAGACGTGTGATTACCAGGAGGATTTTGATTTCGTGGTTGACAAAAACTCGTGGATGAAGAGGCTCCTGGGAATAGTGGTTTCTGTATCGTCAGAGGTAACCGTTGAATGAATTGATTCCGTCCATTCACGTTGGATGGATCCCATTCCAAGCCATTCGTTCCAATAGAAATCAAGCCCATTTGTTCAAAGGATTGTAAGATATTATTGTTGTTGGTGGAAGCCGTGTCGGTACTGCCCCGATACAGGGCATGGAATCGTTCCAATTGTCCTGGTGTCTGTACCAATTTTTGTATCTTGTGAGGATCTTCTCCTCCCACTTGGAATCGAAAATCACCGGTATAACTCAGAGATGCAATCCGACTGTAGAATTCCAACCAAGATACTATTGTAGTAGTGGGAGAAGATTCCAATGGTGACAAGAGCATGGCAGCGGCAACAGCCGCTTCTAAATTTGTTGTTTGAGCATGTTGAATTGGTTCTGCAAATGGCAATATTGTTTGGGTAGCATTACTTGTGGGTGTTGTTAACAGTGGAATGGATAGAGTCGGTTTATGTAATCGTCCTGCCACATACAAGGATTTCCATTGAGTCAAATCTTGAATAAAATCATCATATTGAATCACTCCATACTTGAGTGGGATGGGATCATCAATGACATGAAAGAATACCTTGCCATCTCTTCCACCCAAAAAGCATCGTTGCAATCCAGCGGCCAAATATCCCTGAGGATCCATGGTTCGTAGCCATGTAGCATAATGAGACGGATTTTTGGCTTGATTTTCCCAATGAAAGACTTGGGCATCTTGAACGACCAAAATTATATCCAACATTCCTGGATTATGAGTTTGACCTTGGGAAAAGACTCCCGATCCATACCCAAAGGCATGAATGATTTGATTCGTTGAAAAAATGGAATCGACGAGTTCCGTCAATTTCTGACTGGACGTTAATTGACCCGAGTCGATAGTTGTTGTTGTTGATGATGATGATGCTGTCATGGTATGGTCTGTGATGGTGGAACAAGGACAAGACAGTAGCGATGCCTTGACAAGTGCATATGGTCTTGGGATCTCATCACACTTGGTCAGCAGCATGAACTTTTGACTGTAAGATGTTACTACCGTACAATTCACTCACGCAGCTGACGTCATCTATTGTCTACTGTACTGCAGCCAAAACCACCGTAGACACTGACAGACGGTTCGTATTGTCAGTGCAGCAAGGTCAACGATGGTGGTTTGTTGAGAGAGATGACAACAATATCTCCATTTTTGAGTCCTGTACGTCGGTGTCAATCATCATCTCATTGTTAGTCTACGGTGGACTTCCCAAGCAACAAGCATTACTTATCCTTTTGGCAGTCGAATTTTAGGCACTCTCGATCCAGAAGGGTTTGCCAACGTCAGACAACAACAACTACAACTACGAAAATGTCCAAACGAGGCATTGACACTCTCCTCAACATTCATGGCAAGTCTCTGCCTACTGGTCAAGAAATTCGCTTTACGCTAGTCAAGGGACCCAACTTTCCCCTTGCTCCGGATCCTGTCAACACCAAAGCTCCCAAGGAACAATTTCCCTTGATTGCCAAATTTGGAGAATCGGTGGTGAAACCGAATTTTCTAAATCAACCATGGAGTACCGCCCGATTGTACCAACAAGATGTTCCCAAGGCACCTGATGATTCGGATGAAGAAGAGCAACAGAAGCAAATGGAAAAGGCCAAAAAGAGATGGCGTCCCCGTCGCAAGGAAGTTCCTAAACGGCAATGGATTTTACAAGAACAAGTGGAATTCCTGGAAACGATGATGGTCAAGCGTCAACAACGCAACAACAATAATAATACTTCCACGGCTCAACCCACCGACAATGATCTTAGTTCACGGTATGAAGGAATTCCCGAACATAATCCCAGTCAGTATTGTCTGTTGGAACAACGCTCGGATGATACTACTAGTACGGTACTTCAAGTAACCCTGTTACCGACCCCCAATGGTACCATTACCTTTAGTCAACCCAAGGCGCGCAAGACACTGAGCATGTCCGAGGCAGAACAAGCCATTGAAGATCAACGGGGCAAGATGACACGATTCATGATGCATGACAAACAAAAGTTTTTACATGCGGCGGTACCCACTTCCAGCACCAGTGAATCTCGCAAACGCCTGTTTGGGAAATTACAAAAGGTCCAAAAAGGTGAGGCTGCGGCCAAGACTGGAGAAGAGGAGGACGACGATGATATCATGGGTGATTTGGCCTATCGTAATCGCAAAGGAAGTGGTCGAGCTCGCAAGGAATTACTAGACTCGTTGGGAGATTCCAATCTCAAAGTCGACGCCGATGGTGTCTTGGGTGGGACCAACGATTCCGAATTTGGCAAGGGACAAAAATTTGGTCGATTCAATTCCGATCAGCAACAAGCCGCCAAGGCTGGAGAAAATGGTGGTGGTACCGAGGAAGGTGGCGGAGCTGCCGATCCAGCCGCAAGAGGGGCGGATGGCCGGGCCATGGCTGATGACTTTTTTCAAAGAGATGTCCAAGCAGAATATGAAGAATTGGATTACGATGCCAATGAGCAATTTGATGACGATGATGTCGACGTCGGAGAAACGGATGTTGTCGTGGAGGGATCGGGATTTGCCGACGACGATGATGATGACGATCAGGACGAGGATGAACTAGATGACAAACCTTCCGGCGCCGAAGGACTGGCATCAGTGGCTGGCTTTCGCTTGCTCTTGGCCAAGGCACGAGGAGAAATTACACCCGAACAAGCAGCCGAAGCCGCCGAGGGCGCCAAACTCAAGGAGAAACAAAAGGAAGAATATGAACGACGAGCCGATGAAAGCAAGAAACGCAAACGTATTGGAGAGGATCATCATTTGGCGCAAATCATGGCAGCGGCCGAGAAATCTCGAGAAGAAGCGGAACGGAAAAAGAAGGAAGCCGAAGCCGCGCAATTGCAACAACCGGCTACCAAACAAGCCAAACTCAACGATGATGCTACGGGAGTTCAAGTCGATGAGAATGGGCAACGCATCATTACTCTCAAGGCGGTACAAAAGGAGATTTGGCTACGACATGGAACGATTCCAATGAAGCGATTAATGAAAATTTTTGACATCAAGAATAAGGCCTTTTAATTAGGGATGCTATTTGACAAAGCCTGTTTCTTCCGTGTTAGCTCCTGCTTTGCATGGATTCGTTGAATATTGCACTATCATCAAACGCTGCCAGTATTTCTTCTTCCTCTACGCGCTCTTGCTTGGCAATAACTTGATGAAGGAGATTCTCGAGTCGATCCAATCGCGTCATGATTTCGGCGTTCCGACTCACAACGACCTCACCACCTTCGGTATCGTTTCGATCGACACCGTAGGCGCGGGAAACGACTTTTTTCGTAATCAAGTTGGCCTGATAATCAAAGTGCCTCATAAAAAGTCTTGGACTTTGCCCTTTGGACATATTTGCTCCACCAATATTGTCAACACAAAACTTCCAATACTGAACGTCAGAAGTACCAACATCAATCCCAGTATGATCAAGGGTCCTGTGAACGAGTACCATTGATGATTTATAGAAAAGGATGTCAGCTCATAAATATACAAACCACTCCAAACTGTCGTCGTCAGAAATGTCAAAAGACAAGTCCATCTTACGAGTAGTAGGCCCCAATACATCGGATTGTATATTGACATTTTTTCCGTCCATCGAGATTGGGATGGACGTATAAATCGTTCCATGACAGAGTGACTGGACAGGAATTGAGCTCGTGCCCTTTGGAGTGCGGGGAAGACAGTCAATGGTCATTGACTGTGAGACAAGTAGGGTTCTGGTGTGAACGATTCAGGCGGTGACTCACCTTCGAAACAAGATTACGCTTGACTCATGGGAATTCGCGTAAGATATGGTCACAACTGCGATGAGGGCATTCAATAAAAGAATAGTCCCAATAAATGTTGTGCTGAACCAAAGAAATGTAATTGGCCCAAGGTTGTTGTAGTCATCGTAGTCAAGGTCTCCAACAACAATCGCGTACGTTTGGAGATAGGCATCAATACTCTTCTTGGAGCAGAATTGCTGGAGTGAAGGAGATGTATCTGGATCAGAGCAATCGACACTGGCATCGTTCCGAACGAGCAATTGAAACATACTGTATACGAGCAAGCGTCGATTCGTAGGCTAACAGTGAGACTTGAATCATGCTGTTCCGATCATCATAGCCAGTACTTACTCTCCAAACATGACAATGAAAACCAGCAAGACAAGGGCAAAGAAACGAACATCATATACCATCTTTGATCCAAGAACACTGTGTCAGGCAAGGTTAGCTCCTTTCACAAGCACGACCAAGTTGCTCCCGTACCTGTTTTAGTGCCAAGATGAATGTAGCAAGTTGCTCATTCACAACCTTGAGAAAACCCATGACTCGAAGCCACAAAAGTCCGACAATCAAAGCCATCATGAAAGGCCTGGCAAAAAGGAAATTGTGTGAAGTGTTGCGGTCTTCAAGGCGCGCAGCAAAGTTATCTTACACTCACCTCTCTACTTCGTTGTTATGCATGTCTTGAGACCACACTACCGCTATCAATGCTAGGATAATGCCCATAAACTCGAACATGGACCAGCGCCCAAAGGCGACTTTTCTTGCACTGCTGGCCGATACACGCGAGAGTGCCACATACTCACAAACCTTGAACACGATCTCATTGATTGCCACCCAAAAAATGACTGAATTCAGGTTCATCCAAGGAAAGTCAACAAACACTTGTGCCTCGTTCGAGTAGTGAAGAAGACGCATTCGGAACGCAAAAATGGCAGTCAAATGTAGCACACACTCTCCAACACCAGTTCCAACAGTAAAGGGTCGCGCCATCTGGCGATTCATAATGAAAGAAACTAAGGGTGTAGTGACAGCGTGACCCGTTGCTTGCTCTCCTGCAATGAGTAGCGTTGGGATCAAATCACCGATTCTCTCCACGGCCTTGTAGACTTCTAGTTTTGCAGCCGTGAATGCAACTTCATCTTCAGGTAGCATTTTGCGGTATCCACCGACATAGTCCTCACCATTCAATCGGGAGAGGGTTTGTAGAAAGTCCAGCGCAACCTCTGATGAGTAGCCTTTTTTGTAACGAATCATGCTTGTCAGCCATGGCCCAACTGACTCCGAACATAACAAGGAGCGACGAACAACAGTTGACTCCAAAATAGTGGAACGGATGGCCTTGGATTCAACCAGCAGAATCGTCTTGAAAATCCCTGGTATCGTGGCTACATTACGGGCCAAGGCATCCCTTTGTTCTCGCTGTTTTTTGTATGTGAGGGTCGGTCGGGCCACTTTACCAGGAATCAAGGGCTTCCCACCGAGATGGTCCATTCCATAGGAAAGCATCTGAAAACACCATTCAACTTCATCAAATATCAAAACTGGCGGGAAGCGGTTG
>SWEM01000364.1:0-31289 GCA_019593585.1 Nitzschia palea | reverse complement strand
AACAAATGTTTTCCGTGAGCGACAGGATACCAAAGTACGATATGAAGTGAACTCCGAAGGCATCAAAATTTCCAGTATTTTTGCCAGTCTCGAAGCGAACAAAGAGAGGTTACTGCTCGATGATTATTGTGTCAGCCAAACATCGCTTGAACAAGTTTTCAACATGCATGCGGCGGCAGCTGAAGATCTGAAACTTGGAACCACTGATGGATAGTCGAGAGATTGTTTTCCCTCGGTTTGACATGATTTGTTTTCTATACATCTTAATCTTTTGATTTGCGTATAACTTTATGTTGGTAGATTCGGTTCTTGTGTGCTTCAATTCGCAAAACGGAAATGTGAAACTGGTACTGATGGTACCCAGTTCGGGCTCTCATGGTCCATTTCTACCTGGCACCTTGCTCACGTGTAGTGACAGTGTTTTCAGTCCTTCCAACACAAAAACTGATGATTAGGTCTACATGTTTTTTTCCTTTCCCCCACACGAATTTTGAATTGTGCTGTACTGTCGTGTTAAGGATGACATTTGACAGTCACCTAGAGTACTTGCGCCGATCCATTGGTTTGGACCGTTTGACAGTCTTGTTTCCCACCTCTCCACTTGGTAGCGGTTGTATAGTGCAATTTAGGTTTGATTTGCCAACACGTCAGGAGCAATAGTGGAATGCCGTTGCCTTTTCGCTCATAAAATTTACATGCCATCATTATTTTTGGTAGCCTTGGCAACTCCTTTGGCATCTCTGTTCTTCTTGGTGGATCCAGATGTCATTGGATTGACTAGGGGCGAGCAGAGTGCAAGAGGAGTTGCCAAGTAAGTACCATGTATACAATCGCTAATGTATGGCGATCGAATCATCATTGGACTGTGAAGGTAGGAATCCAATGGCCGGGAAATGCAAGGGATGACATTTGCTGGAAAAACAGTAAGTAGATAGGCTCTGTCAACAAAAAATGCATTTTTGTTCGGTTTTTACTTGCGTCGCGAGAACAGTCCTCTCGTCAAGTCACCCAACTGATATTCCGATGTCGAATCTCTTCCGGCAGCTTCCTTGCCACGTTGCACAGCATTGCGAACATTATCTCCCAATCTCCATGGCTTATTACTGTCACCCGCCGACTCCGACGATGCACTAACAGGGCAATTTCGTAATTGTTCTTGTTGATTGTGATCTTGACTTGGGCGGCCGTCATTTTGCTGCTGCTGCTCCTGTTGGTATTCGGACACGTTTTCATTATCCTCCTTGCGTCGTTGCATCATGGCATGTTGAGTGGTAGTTCCTCCAATCAATGACCCGGCCACAAATCCTATAGGACCGGCCAAGGCCAAGCCAGCCGCAGCCCCAATACTCGATCCAACCACACCCGCATATCGTGCCTTGTGGTCTTGTCTCTCGACGGATGATGGGGTAGTACTGACAGCCTTGTTTGTCTCTTGCCAACCATCACGGGGAATATTCCTCCTGCTACTACCACTACCCCCACCAATTGTTGTGGTTGTGGTGTCGTATGGATCCTCCAAAGGATGACTGGATGCTTTGCCAGCCCGTTTTTGTTCTTGGATGGTTGCCACGACTCCTCGAGCGACATCCCCGAAACGATAACCCTCACCATTGCGAGTTTCTTTGCCCTTGGTGGCTGCCATGGTAATCCCATCCTTGACACCAATGGCAGCGACCGAAACGGCGACACCAATGGGTGAAATAAAGCTGGCCCCAGTAGCTGCTAATCCACCCGAAATTGCCAAGGAATCTCCAATCGATTTCTTGACGTTAATACTAGGAAGAATACGAGATGTTTTGGGTGTTGTTGTTGGTTCATTCTCAAGACTTGTTGTGGTTGGAGCGGTCGTTGATTTCGTTGGTTGCTGTTGATGTTGTTGATCTTCCAACCACGTATACGCAAATCGGAACAAGTCCGCCAACGTATGAAAAATAGTGCGAGTAGAGGTGGGTGGTGGTGAATTCCATACCAAATGAGGTGTGGGAAATGACTCGAGATATTGCAGGAAATGGACCAGACGCACATGTTCTTGGGATTGCAAAGAACGGGAAGTAGGACCAGTGGTAGTGGAGGTATGCCAAAGAATTTGATTACAAGAAAAACTGGCACGAGGACTCAATAAGAAGAGTATCCAAGATTCCAATGTTCCCATGAAGGTGATCAAACGCCATTCGATAGATAACGTCCGGAGGACTCCAATTTTCCAAAAGGTCTTGACAGGAATGATGGATGTTTGGCAAGAAGAAGAAGAAGATGTGGAAGCTACTGTTGAGGGTTCATATCGTCGACATTCGGTATCACCACTGTTGTTGTTGTTGTTATACAAGTTTGTCCATGTTCCATCCAAAACCATTGCATTGGTTGCAGAATGCATGATGAAAGTATTCTGGAAGGCATGCTGGGGATGAGATGCCTCCAGTGTCCACTGAAAGGCTTGCATGATAATGCCCCATTCAAAGTGGCCTTCCTCGGCAAGGAAATTGAGACAGCAGGTACTAGTCTCCTCTTGCCACATCCAATGCAAGGATGCATTGAACCATTGACTCTGAAACTTGGGTGTGGAAATGGGACTCGGCAAGACCCAACTTCCCGTTGGTTCTTCCAAGAGTGAATTTCGAACTTCGGCCGGTAAATCGAAAGGAATGCTTTCGAGAAGAATACTCAATAGTCTTTCAATGAGATCATGACGCCACGGGGTAATCATTCTTGTTGTGGCTGTGGCCAAAGCAGGAGGAGCAGTTGTAGTTGTTGGTGTGTCCATCATCATGGTGATGCCATTTTTGACTCTTGGGAGGAACATGACGCCGTTATTTACCGGTTAATGTTCTTGGTGTCCAAGGCAAACCCGGATATGTGGGGAAGAACCGAGACACTTTTTTCGATGAACAAACTTGTAACTGTTACCGGTAAATGACAAATGTGACAGCCCCGCCTCCTTCTACTTGTTCCTACGGTGGTGAAAGTGACCCGGGGAAAGAGACATTATAATCGTATTCTCGTTTGGCTTGCTTTTTTTACCGGGACAATCGGAGTGAAGGCCACAAAAGCGACTCTTTTGCCTCTGCTTCCATCTCTCATCAGCGTTGTTGACTCTTATATCATCAGCGTTGACTCTTTGCATTGATTGACACTTGAAACCGCTTAGTGGTGATACAGATACAATCAATACAATATGGAGTGGCCAGATGTTAATTATGAAACGTACGATTTCGAGACGACCGATACCGAAATGACTGTTTGGAGAAAGGCGGCCGAAGCTGCCCTTGCCGACATTACCCAAGATCATTCCATTGTGGGTCCCAAAATTGTGGCTTGGCGTGACCGAATGGCTCATTGTCAAGATTGGAGTCGAGACTATCGGAGTTTGGTAGAAGAGTTTGTTAGTATCATGGCGTCCGTCACCAACGAACAAGCCTTGGACATGGCTCAAGCGGGTTTGGATGCATTGCATGACTTGCTGTTGTTTCGAATCGATGGCAGGACGGTAGTTCCGTCCAAAGATGTCTTTGTCTTGACCAATAGTTTTCCCAAATTGGAAACCAAGACTCTGGTGGGATCCAAGGCTCCGGATATAGATTTTCAGTTTGGTCTGGCTAATCCCACCAAGCCCCAAGAAGTCCTCTATGGACTCGATGCCTGTGCCCAAGTCGATGCGTGGCACAAATATGGCGTTTTGGAAACCTCGGCAGCGGTCTTGGCCAAGACTACCTTTCAACAATCTCCCAATTTACCATCCATTTTGCTCAACAAGAGATTTGTCTTGTTGGGTTGTACCAGTGAATTAGGACCAGCCAAGTCATTGCTACAAGTTCCTGGTGCCACCATTTTGGGAATTGCCCGGGGTGGCAAGAAACTAGATGACTTGATTGACTTTGCTCGTTACAATGCCCCCGATGATACCACCTTTCTTTATAATCCCAAGGGAGCCGACTTGATGGATCAAGGACCACAAATTGCCCAATGGATTTTGGATCAAACCACTGATCAACATGAACTAGTCATTATTCCCCTGGCGCACTTGGAGGAGGAGGCCGATACACGGGTCGTGGTGGCCATGGATTTGATTATTCAACGAATTTTTCGACAACGAGAAAAGTCCATTCTATGCAATTACATGTGTCCTACCACAGTCATGATATTACCACCTACTGCCACCACGACGGCGCAACAACGATTGGAACAACGTCCCACGTGGGAAAAATGGACCAATACGTTAACCATGGGTCGATGGTTACAACCCTGTCTCCCCACCAAAAATAATGATTATGCCATTGTCAATGGCATTGTCACATCGCTGGGGTCCAATCATGCCTTGGCCAAAATGGTACAAATGTGGCGTTGCATGGTATCCTATTATCGAGATGCCCATGTCGTGGCGGCACCCTTTGCCCCCCTCACCCGGACAGCAAGCATGGTAGCCGATGGTTCCATCGCGGCAGTCTTGGAAGGAATGCATCATTTTGAACCCATGTTGGCCTTTGATGTCGAACCAGCGAGTACGTTGATGGCCGCTATTATCGTGTCACAAATTCAATTCATGAATCGACCCCTTCCCGACATGGAAGAAAATCCCTTTACCATGTTTTGGGATGGAGCCGTCCAGTAAGTACCGGTACCTTGAATACTACTCGATTTCCAACCACCAACACCAACAATCTCTCGTTTTCATTTTGTGTTTACCTTGCTATTCTTGTTTGTTTGTTTGTTTGTTTGTAGTGGAGGGGTTTGGACATGTCCCTATACCATGGAATCGATTGCCACGTTGAATTGGGCCATGGGCAAGACGGGATATTATCCCAAGGGGTACATTCCTCCGGCCGCCATTATGAAATCACGAGAAGAACGAGAACAAGAACCAGTACGAGATCCCGACGAAGTCTTTAAAGAAATGGAAAATTCCACCTTTGCTGAAGACATGCCACAATGTGTCCGAGATCGATTGGATTTCATGTAATGAAAGCGTGCTAGTACAGATAGGCAGGGGAAGGAATCGATGCATATCTTGGGAAATCCTATACTACATGCATTAATTATTTGGGTCATACTCTGACTTTAGAAATTGCTTTAAAACAGGAGTGCAGTAGTAGCAACCATAAATCATATTAGTACGAACGTAGTATTGACCACCATTGTGCTTGGCCATTTTTGTGATGGGAGGATCCAACGAGTTGTACGACGACGTCTCTATCTCATGAACTCTGCGTATCGCCTCCCTTGTCCTTGTTGTCATTCTCATCATTCTGATCATTTCGTAGCAACGTTTCTAGAATGGTAGTTGCCAAATAATCCATGGTCGATTGACCCCCCTTGGTGAGATATTGATTGATGGAATCTTTGGCATTGGCCACCATGACGGTATGTCCCAGGGGAAAGACTCGAAAGTGGCCTCTATCAAATTCTTGCAACAATTCCCGTGCCGTCCACGACGACTTGGCAGAACTCGTCGTGGGGGTACTGGATGATCCTCCGCCGCCTCCTCCTCCCAAGGACCATGGTAAATGTGGTCGAACATCCACCAAGACTTTGGTCCATCCCAATTGATCGAGTCGAACCGATAAGTCTCGCGACGATAGAGTATTGGCGGTGCTCATTTCCTCTTGCATCATGAGTTGTTCCTTGCGACGAGGTGTCTGGAGTTTCATGACAATATTGTTATTGTTTGGATTGTTGTTGTTGTTAATATTTGGTGTGTTGGTTTCGGGTGATGCACTGACGACATGATGGATGGAATCGGTATCGGCCCAAAAGGCAGCAGTCGATGTTGGAACTTGAAAGTCGGTACCATAGACATTGGCATAGGCAATGCGTTGCGCAAAGGCTTGCAATGGTCGCAAAAAGCTAGGATGGGTAGTCATGTCTTGTAGGATTACCGATCGTCGAAACAAATCTTGTCCCGTTTGTTGCATAATCCAGGCAATGGGTGTTTCCATCCAGGATGGAATGGATAAATAGGTATGTTGACTCACACCCAAATGAGGAGTACACGTCGTAATGAATAATTTGGGAATAATCATCACGCCAGAACTGTTGTTGTTGTTGTTGTTCAAGAAACATGAATTCATTCGACTAATGGCATAACGACAATAAAGACCACCCAAAGAATTTCCAATTAACGACAAGGTAATAATGGGTGGTCGTGGTGGTTGTGAATTGTTTGGTGGTTGATCTGGATTTTGCAACTGCTCCGAATAGTGAGTGATGATTTGATCAATTTCGGTAGCCAGGCGTTGTCCTCCCGCTGCAATCCCATCCGAAGTACGCTCCCTGCCGCCATTGTTGGCCTCGGCACAATGAATAATAAATCCTTCATATCGGTAGTCACTGGTAGAATCATCATTCTTCTTGCAAGGAATCGCCAGTGCAATGGGATTGGTGGTGGTTTCGCTGGAAAGGTCGACCATGGCAGCGGCGCTGGTAGCATGGTCCTTGGCAGCAGCCGCCTGGTACAGTTGTTGGGATAAAGTTTGCTTTAAATAATCCATTTCTTGTGGATTCCCAAGCCATCCATGAACCAAAACAATAATGTGAAGTCTAGAAATGTCCGCCATGCTGGGACGCTGGTCCTTGTTGTTGGCCACTGATGTTGTTGTTGTTGGCGGCGACCCTAGGAATTGGATCATGGCCGGTTGTTGATGATCACTTTTCGCCGACAGATTTTTTGTGCTGCGTGTGCCGACAATTTGCCTTGGAAAGCGAAGGGACAAGGCTACGATTGACAATGGAAACACTAACAGAAGCATGTAAAACAAAAACATGCTCTCTATGAATGCTCAAGGAGGAATGGAGGTTGGAGGAATATATCGGGATCCTTCGAGGCTCTGTGACCTCACTCGAACATTATATATCGTGATAAATGATTCACTGACTGTGATCATTGACTGTTGAGATGCCGTCGAATTCAAATTGGCAACGAGGTGCATCACCATCTCTAGGTAAGAGTGCTACTGGTAAGCATTGATGGGTAGCTACCTAGGTAGCCTCGACGCATACGTGTTCCAGCGTTCGCCATCGTCGGCACGAGAGATTCGCGATAGACAAGGTACTTTCACCACCACCTCATTGATGCAAGAGCAGCACACGACCCTTTCATCATCATCATCATCGTCATCAACCACATTTCTATTCACAGTCAGAAGAATACAACAACAACAACAACTACTACGAAACTGTATCGGTGAGACTGCCGTCACCGAGTCACATTGTATTCTTTTGTCCCTGATGAACATAGAAAACGATTTATTGGTCACATCACGACGATAATGACGACCTACTAAATCACCGAACGTTTTTCTTTTGTTTGTTTGTTTGTCATGCCAATGAGACCATCACGCCAATACTTGTGGATTGTTGGGGGGATACTATTCTGCCATGTATATCATGTGGGAGGCTTTCTTCATATTGGATCGACCGTGATCAAGTTGTTGTCTACTACCGGTATTACCAGACAATCATCGCTCACATGGTGTCGTCCAAGTCCATCACCACCAGCCTTCCCATCCTACTACTATTCCCATGGTTCCATCTCTTACACTCGATCCTTCGTCTTGGCCATGGCCAAAAAGGGTGATGGAAAACAACGACGAAAAAAGAAATCCGAAACGGAAGGATCGTCCACTTCTGCTTCGTCGTCTTCCTCCTCCTCTGTACAAGTGAATCCCGCACCCACACCCATTCCTGCTCCACGAGTTTCCAATGCCATTAATATTCCCATTCGAAGACAAATTCGGTATGGTCGTATCAATAAAGAATTGCGTCAATTGGGATCTTCCTCCTTTCAACAATCATCGGCATCCAATGTGCAACGAACCAAATATCGTCGCACCTGGGATGAAGAAGAAATCGAACAAAAAGCCGAAGAGCGTCGTCGCAAGGGACAAGATCCCGATTGGGATGTGGTACTAAATCAAACGGCCGCGGCTCCCTTGGTCATTGTTGATGGCTATAATATTATTCATAAATGGTCTCGTCTTAAAAAGCACATGACCAAGGGTGATACCGGTCGGGCACGACAATTATTGGTGGATGATTTGGAAAATTTACAAAGCATCAAGGGATGGAGAATTGAAGTCGTCTTTGATGGGGCCGGACGCAATAATCGCCTGGGTCCCTTGGGAGAGACTCGACAACGATTGTCGGCTGCCGACAAGGCCACGGCCAAGGATGTTTCCAAATATGGAGTTCGAACCGTATATACGGGGGCAGGGATTGAAGCCGATTCGTATATTGAAGCTCGATGCGCCGAAGCCAAAAATGTTACTAATGGAGCCAAGACGGGAACGTTTATTGTTGCCACGGTGAGTTGGTATAGGTGTGGACCATGCTTTTGGACGACACAAGAAATGAGAATCTCACACTTGTATGCACACACACACACACACTTGTTTTTGTGTGTTTGGTTTACTGCTGTTCTTTTAGGACGATGTCATGATTCGATTGGCTGGTGAAAATGCGGGCGCCTTGTGTATGGGTTCGGAACGATTTGTCAATGAACTCAAGGCTGTCAAAAGAACGGTAGCCCATCGGGTTGAAGCTGCCATGGCCATGGTCAATGGACATGTCCTGCGTCCCGAAAAGTTGTGGGGGACCAACGTCTTTACTACTAGTACTACTCCTGGAGCCATGCGACCTCCAACCACCACAAAAACACTAGCAAAACTAGCAGACAACAAAGAGGCCTCTACAGAAGGAGGAGAAGCCAAGTCGGACAAGAAGAAATCCCAATCATCAGAGGTTCCTGTGCAAGGGGCACAAGAAACCGAAGATGGACGATACTTGTACAAGGGACGATTCGGAAGAGGCAACTTGATAATAGAGGACAAGAGGAAGAAGAAAAAGAAGGATGGTTCCTAACTGTCGAGTTGGGAGCAACGGTGGTAACAATACCATGGATTATTTGGAACTACACAAGTTACTCATTGTCAAGGTAGATCGAACACTTTCACAATCAATAGATAGGACTATATATCCGTTGATTACCTGGTACTTGCCAAAGAAAGTAGTTGATATGTTTTATTTGGATGATTGTAGAAAGGATGGTAGCCACGATGACGAGGACGCCGACTCGTTGCTTGTTGTTGTCGTTGTTGCTGGTGTGGACGATGCTTGACCCGGTGAACAGGGTTTTCTGGCTCCACCTTTCCAATTGATACATCGATTCTCATCGGCTACACCGGCCATGGCACAGGAAACATGCATTCCACATCCTGCCAAAGAAAGACGGGGAAATACAAAAAATGGTCAGCGCACAACTCACACAAAAACAACTTTATAAACTCTGGCAGTGGCAGTGTAGCATCGCATATCTTTCACGTACCATCCCAGGTTGTCTTTCCGCAATTTCGGCACTTGACTTGATAACACATGTTGGAAAATATAAAATGGATTTGATAAACGAGAAAGTTTGGAATGTAACAGTCAAGACGGTTGGTTGTTCACTTGAGAATGGCTGCTTTATGATTTTATGAAATATAATTAGTAGGTTGCCAAGAGTTGTTGGCCAACTTGGGACTCGTTTCTCCGGGTCGGATGATCAATCGTCGACCAACATGCTGCTGCTTGGCCCCAGTTCGTTTTGGAAAGAGATGCAATAGGCCATTTTCAAAAGTTCAGAGATTTGGAGTCAGATGACTCGTACGAATGGATTCGACCAAACCGACTCATATAACCTGCTTTCGGCTAGTTCGACCCAAATGACCGTTTATGTGCCATGTTGATGATGTGACAGGAACGAAAACTCACAAAAGTGTGTTGCCGAAGTTACAGTCATTCACAATAGATTGTGGGAACAAGAATGCCATTGACACCTCGCTTTGAGTTGTCTCAAACGGAAACTCATGTGTTCATTACCATCTTTGTACCAACGGTTCGATTGACCAATATTGAAGTCCTAGTCGAAGAATCGGATTCCACCGTTTTCTTTCATGCCAGTCCGTACCTCCTCCAACTACAGTTTGCACCACAAAAATTTCATCCCGACGAGGATGGCAATGTTTCCGCCGAATATGACCCCTCGTCGCAAACGATACGAGTTCCAATCCGCAAGGCCCAAATCGGTGTGGAATGGCCCAATTTGGATTTAACGGCACGATTATTGGCACCCAAGGAAATACCACGACAATGGTTACATGCCGTTGTTACCAGTAGTGATGACAACGAAAACGACAACGAAAACGAAAACAGTACCGAATCAGATCCAAACGAGAGCCTTGACGCAGAGAACGATTCAAAAAGTACGAGTCGTATTGGCACTAGACCCTGCCATGGCTATGGGTTTGGGGGGATCTTTCAAACCATTTTTACCGATTATTGTCGAGCGGGGTTGGCCCAAGAAATGTTGCAACTCTCTGACCCCGAAAGGACAGAACCCACGGAACGACGTCAACAACGGATTCAAAAGGAAAATAGCGACTTTGATTCGGATCGGTATCTCCAAGATATGGACCTGGACGAAGATTATCTCTATCCCTTGGTCATGGAAAATCAACCTTTTTGGGCACTCCCCTTTCCTACTTCTACTACTTCATCATCCTCTGACAACAACAATGATAAGAGTACGGATGATACGACCATCATTGACAATCAATTGTCCACTCAATTTCAACAACAAATGAAAATTCAGACATCATTCAACAAGAAAGACCAATATTTTGATGAAGCGGAACGGTTACAGCTAGCCACCATTCCCTATCCACTCCTTCCGACACATTTCCAAAGTACCAATGAAGACTCGACCCTTTGGGCAGGATTGATCGATTTGTTGGTGCCCTTTGTCTATGATCACTTGACCACCATGGGCGATCCAACGGTGGAATCGGCTTGGACCATTACTACCTTGTCCTCTAGTTTGAGTTGGTTGGATCCACCCACTACCATCTATGATGCCATTGTGACATGTTCCCGACGCATGTTGATATATCCCTATTGGAGAAACTATGACTTTTGTCGGCACGTGTGGAAGAATACTCTTGCCTTGCTCCAGTCGGGTCTGCATACCGTCGTCAAGGCCTTGTTACAAACTCGAGCAATATTGGAAAAGAGTGATTCCTACTATGTTGGCAACAAGTTATTTGTGGATCCATATCTGTATTGGATCCAAAACCATAATACGCGGGACATTCCACCCTTAATCATTAAAGCCGTGGAACAGGAACTCTCATCTCCGACGCAGCTCAAACAGGCACTCCATCTTGGACTAGAGGAAAATCGTGTGGAATCCAACAACGAATCATCCGACGGGAAATCCGAGTCGTCCAACCAAGAGTCCGATTCGGAAAGTGGTAATGATGATGATAACTCTTCTACTTCTTCTTCTTGTAGCGACGTGTCCTGCAACAACAAACACGAGACCAAAAATGGGACCGAACCTCTAGACCAAGAACAAGAGTCGGAGACTGGTACTCCACTCCTGGAAGTAGCACAGGCATCCCAAGGACCAACAATCCTATTGGATGATGTGGTCGGAACTTCGACGACGACGTCCATGTTGGAGATTGTGGCGGCTACCTCGATGGAAACCAACACCACCAATAATGGCGGAAATGGTACTCCACGGATGAAAAAAACGGGACCACTGATAGTGGAATGCGATTGAGGATTCCACTGCTACCCGTTCTACTAAGAAGGACTCTTTCGTTTGTTCTATTGTCAACACTATAAACTTCCCTCGCTCAGTTTCCTCTGTTGTTAGCACAAGAATTATAAAAAGTGTTCTTGACTATAATACGGTGAAGCCTTCAATCACGATTCCATATAGCCATCCTACTGCAACCCCTATCGGGTACAAGTACAACGTCATCTATAACTTATTTCTTCTGTCTATAACTTGCCTGGCGTTTTTGTGTTGTTGATTGTTCCGTGAAGACGCTCAAACAATGAGTTGTCAATAGGCACCAGGAAGGAACTAATTTTATTCATGATCCACACAGTTGCAACTTTGACTCTGTACTGGACGATCATGCATACAAGTTAGGCCTTTCCTGACAACACCTATTGGCATCTCATTGTTGAACCGTGCACCTTCCAGGAACAACAACAAAAAGCAACAGCACAAAAAAGAAGACAAAGGAATCACCGGCTGGCCGAAGGATCGTGAATCCGGTCCTAGCTGTCTTGTCTTGTGCAAAAAACCGCGTCGTCATCCCAAAGGATTGCATCACAGATGCCATGGCGCGATGGTATTCACTGTCACACTTTCGAGAATCTGACGGCAGCAATTTGTCGCGAAACAAAGTGGGGAGACGTGCTCTTTCCTCGCCAGGTCTCGGCCCTTTGCGTATTGGCAGCATATGGAGAGGTAGATAACCCAGCCCATTGCATTCCTCATAGGCACTGGCTGTGTTAGCCAATGTACCAATGTCAGTACACAGACGACCGCGAGCTGGAAGAACAAGACTTCTTTGTCCATCGCTTCGAGATCGGTACATGTACAGCTGAAAGAGCCCGACAACAACAAGTAATCCTTGGCTATATTTCCCATGCATTTATTCTTATTAGTTGCAGCGAGTACTTGTATTGATCTATGAATTCTATTATAGCAAGGCTGCCATGGCAGCAACTGTGGCCAAAGAAACAGCCACACCCATCGAAGTAGCTCCAGAGTCAGTTTGGGCTTCCGCTTGAGCAACTTCAAAGTTCAAGTCAAACTCTGATGCTCCAGCCGAGTCGGCCGCTTGCAAGTCGCGCTCTGCTCGAAGTTGACGACGTTGGCCGTTTCCAAACTGCATGGATGCAGTACCTGATCCACCAACGGTGCCAGGACTGGCATAGAACTGTGCAAACAAAATGGTGGAGAAACGACAGACCAATTCTCCAGCGCAGTCTCCAGGGACGTAGGTTGTCAACAGGTTCCCAGCTGGCGCGTTTGTCTCAATTGCCGATTGACGGATAGCACCGTTTCCACGATCGAAGGCAAAGTCATCGATGGATTTCATGAAGATACCATCGGTGATGGCTTCTTGTTCTGGTGTTACACAAACATAGATGATTTCACCCTGGTTACGAGGAAGGGCCTTCTGAGCGGCGCTCACTTCGTCGAAGTTGTTTGCATTACACTCGTATCCACGAACTTGATAAGCTTGGTTGGCAGTACGAACAAGACGGTTCTTGGGCGCAACATTGATGGCGCCAATTGAGAAACCGTCAGTCAAGTTGACTGTCAGTGTAACGAGTGTCTCCAAAAAGTTGACTTCGACAGGAGTCTGAACACCCATGGTAGTTGTTGTCCACAATCCAAAGCGCATGCAGAAACGGATTTGGGCACCAGCTTGCCCGGTAACAGCAGATGTATCATTGTAAATGTCAGATGAAGAAACGGTTTGTGGGTCAAATGCCGCAACAATTGTGGCATTGCGCCCATCGAAAGCACCACTGTCTGATGAAGTTCCAGTTACGAGAGCTTGATTCTCCACCAGTGTAGGCGTGCCGGACCATACAGCATTTCCTGTGAGCGAAGTTCCTCCATCGGACTGGCAACCAGGAGCAGTCCACAACGAAAATTTGGACATGCCGGTGGTGATGAAGTCAGTGACAGGGAATGTGAGGTTGAAGGTATTTGAGTCATAGGAAAAGGTTGGGTCAGTCAAGTTCCATTTCTCAGCCAAGGTTGCAAGGCTGCGTTGGTCAACTTGAGCTGAGACAGCAGAAGTCAGTGCGGCAAAGAGAAGAGCGGAGATCTTCATTTTCGTCAGTTTGCTTTTTGTGTTTTAAATTGTCGAATTTATGCGGTTTGCACACGACGTTCGTTTAAATTGTGAGCTTGGTTGTGAAGATGCCCGTTTGTGACACACCGTAGGATCACGGGGTTCGCCTCCTCGTTCACTTATGGGGACAGTCATTTTTCGGTAAAACTCGCCCGACGCATCCCACTTGTCCTCCAATAAAACATACTACCGGTAGTAGTGGAAGTACCTGGTACCAGGTACGAAGTACGGTGGAGGATAAAAGGAAGTCATTTCGGACCCACATCCCATATCTCAGCGCGCGATGTTGCTGAAAGGTTCATGTGCAATCGATTCTACCGGTACGATTATATGAAAAATGCGAGAAATCATTACGGGTGAATATGGATTCACCGAATGTAGTGATAGCCGTCGCCGATGACCCGGTTTCGATGACAATGTCCAACTGGTAGTGTCTCGCTGAAAGGATTCGCCGGTGCTTGCTACTGTAGCTTTAAGGTAACAGGTATGCAAACGCGCTAGCCCGCTTGAAGCCTCGATTTACTGTTAGTGTGATAGCAAATCTAGATACCAGGTAGCTCTAACAGTATATGTCCTTTTTGTCACTACAGGTAGCCCGAACGGCAATACGATTTTGTCGAATGTCATGCTGTACGCACTACGGCTGGACTTCGACGCCGTACTAATTGGCTGTCTTGATTGGTTATTACCGGTACGCCCAATTACTAACTGAACACGTTCTATGCTTTGCTCAACACCCTGAAGTAAGCAGTGATAGCCGCGTCTTTTAACAAGACACTCCTGCTGTTTTCATTCTTGCCACAATGGTATTTTCCCGTTGTTGTCTTGTTCCCGACGGCCAAATCAAAATCTCCAACTGTGACTCGTGTACATAATACAGTTTGTTTTGCAAGATGTCATGCAAGATACTTCCGAGACGGTTGCCTATCCATGAATAGGAAAATCTGCCAAATAAAGAATGTGTGACTGTGAAAGAGTCGCCTAAACTTTTTGGCGCGAAGTCTACCAATGTTGGACTCAACCGATCAAAAAAGGACCAAGGACCTTGTCGTGATTTCCCTCTTTATTTATTTGCATGTTCGGAGAATGCTATTCATTCGTACTTTAACGGTACTATGGAACGCACAATTTCAAACTTACTACTAGTACTTGATAACAGAGTATAAATCTCACATTGGACGGGGTAGAATTCTGCAAATACCCCACCCTAGGCCATTTCCAAGATTATCTACCGGTACTCTCCTGGGAAATTATGTTGAGGTTCGAGCACAAACAATATCGACATCACCCCTAAACAGTGCACAATTGCAATTCTTGGGCATTTTAATGGCAGTCTCGTCATCGCTTCATTAATATCGTCGCTTGTCACAATGGACCGAAAGTGAAACCCCTGCAAGGCCCTTTGCAAACCTGCCACACAATTTAGGCTTTCCCGCCGACCCTGCGGTTCAATGCAACTCACTGCTCACATTTTGGTCCACCCCCATGCACCATCTGGTTTGTCTTTTTGTCTCGTTACTGACAATCTCCTAGTAGTAAAACAAAAGTATCAAAGCTGCTTGTTGTATATGATCAACGAAGACATGCCATTCAACAAAAAGAACAACAACAATCAAGCTGAGAAGAAATGTGATTATGCTTGCAGAAAAGACCAACATGCTTCCTCAACGAGTACTGCCATTGACTTTGCAGGCAACATTGTATGCAAAACCTCGTCCGACCTTTGTAGTAGTACTGACAAAGATGGTTCGTTCAGCAACAAGGATCCAAGCACCAGTGGGGAGACTCCTGGTGACGATGCTCCCGACATCACCCAACAACGAGATATTGGGGGTGAGTTGCAGGAACAAAAGGGGATCCCACAAGGAAAAAGAGATCAAAGTGATCAAGAAAACAACAAGAAGGCGGACGGACAAGGAGAAAACGAGGTAGGTCAAGTGACAGTCGTCACAGACTTGAGTGTGTACGACGGACAAACATTGGAGGAACATGTCGATGCATTCATCAAAGAACATCATCCAGTGGTCATGTTTCAAAAGACCTGGTGTTTGTTTTCCATTGACGCACAGCAATTCTTGACGCACCAATTACGAGTATCGGTACATACCATTGAACTCGATGTCCATCCTCAAGGCAAGGCCATACATAAGCATATCCAGCAAAGCACCGGACACACTACCGTTCCGGTCATCTTTGTCAAGGGAACCTTCTTGGGTAGCTTTGATGATGTCAACCAACTCTACATCACAGGCCAGCTTCAAGACCAATATCTGATGGAGCTCACACAAGCGGATCGATGTGAAGAATTCCTCACCAAGGCAAAAATTGGAATCAAACCACTGTTTTGGTTTCCGGCTACGGTCAACGGGCATGTGGTTCGTCTCACTGCAATTTTGATATGCCTTACTAGTCTCCTCTCTGCCATCTCAAGTCATTGGGTACTGTGGGGTCGATATATTGCCTATGGTCTCTTTTTTGACTTTATATTGCGTTTCGTTGCTGGATCAAGACTCTCCATACTAGCACGCATTGCGATTTTATTGACGAGTCCCATCGAGCCCAAACCAAGACATGGTCGACCAAAGCAATTTGCTACCATGTGTGGGATCTTGCTTTCTGGATTGGGATCATTATTCTATGTATTGGATTTTCCCAACCATGACTATATCGGTTCAGCCTCAATGGGCGTACTTGCAATCGGAGCGGGAATGGAGGGTTTATTTGACTTTTGTGTGGGATGCTAGCTACCTAATACTCCCTTTTGACTACTTCTTTCTTTACTAAGATAGCATTCGTTGCAATTCTATTGGTGGCCCGCCGCGTCAGCCATGATACCTCCTGTCGTGTTAATAATGAGTGCTTCGTTATTCTGGTGTCTTGATGAATCGACCACACAACGCATCGGTAGGACTACCGGTAACTACTAAGTCGCTGGTAGTGGTAGTCGCCAGCATTGGCAGGAGGCAGCCACGACGAGTTCTTGTGCAATACTAACTCCTTGTCTCTTGCTTCTGTCCCATCCCCTCGTCTTTCTGCTTTGCAACACGAACAAAGACAACCAGGTATGGCAACCTGCCATCATCATCCAAGGCACACATCCCGACTTGTATTCCTTTGGTGCTGTAATGCCGTCTATGTGTCTTGTGGCTGTTTTTGTGTGGTGTTGCTTGTTCCTTGAAGTTGCTCCGTTTTTATAATGAGTTTGCCGATAGGTCCCAGGAAGGAGCTAGTTATATTCACGATTTTCCTGCAACAATTTGAAAGCCTTGTCGATACTACGCAGTCGTTCACAACTTTGACTCTGTACGGGACGAGCATGCATATATAAGTTAGGCCTTTCCTGACACCACCTATTGGTATCTCATTGTAGAACCGTGCACCTTCCATGAACAGAGCAACAATAGGAAAAAAAAGACAGGAATAAAAGACTGGCCGAAGAATCATGAATCCGATCCTGAAAGTCTTGATGATGGATTCCCAACAAGGAAGCAGGCGCAAATCACGACGGGCGTGATCCCAGAGGATTGCATCCAAGAGAAAAAATGCCAGCGTCGAGAATCTGACGGCGGTATTTGTCTCGAAACTGGGTAACTAGGGAGAAATGCCCTTCTGCCAGCTGTCTGCCCGCCCTAGAAAGTCACACGCATACAAGGGCTTTTGCTAACCCAGGCCATTGCATTCCACAACGGGTTAGCAAATTCACTCGATGCATAGAAGCCAAGGAAAAAACGACCACGTGTTCCGTTTCGTGATCGGTGTACAGCTGAGAGTGTCTCACAAAACACTTTGAAAAAAAAATGGCGTGGACAGGCAACCTTTTTAACCAGACGCTCCCGCTTTTGTTCATTCTTGCCACGATGGTATTTTCCATTTTGTTTTCCCGTTGTTGTCTCTTTCCGGACGGCCAAATCAACATCCCCAACTGTGACTCGTACATAATACAGTTTGTCTTGCAAGATGTCATGCAAGATGCTTTTGGGACCGTTGCGTCTGCATGCATCGGGAAACTCTGCCAAAATGTGTGAATGGGAAAAGATCGCCCAAACTTTTTGGTGCGAAGTCTACCCGATGTTGGACTCAACCGATCAAAAACGTACCGCTTCTATCTTCCATGTCCATTGTCGTTCTCACCACCGAACCCATTCTTCCTTGAGTCCTTGAGCCTTGCCCTCGGACTTGAACTGAAGGGAACGTTGCTCTGGTGCGGCTTCCCTCTTTGTCGGAAGCTTTGGCCTCATTTCTGCTTTGCCGTCGTTGCGAGTTTCTTGTTTGAGTTCTACAAGCCATGCCTCCAAATCAATTTCAAACAGCCGCATGTACGGGTCTTGATCATACCGCAGGACATCTCCACATAGCAGCATGTAGAGTGCTGCAAATACTTCGCCACTTTCGCCCCGATTTGGCAAAACGAACTGCTGATCAAATAGTCTAGCCATGGTTTTCAACCCAAAATGTGGGCTCTTTGCCCCGAATCTCTGATGTGTCCTCCACACCTTTCCTCAATGCCCAACCTGGCTGCATCATACCCATTGCGAGTGCAGCACAGACTGGATCTGGTGGGAAGACGATGGCTACCGAACCGTAGTTCTTCATCTGGTCTTGACGATCGGACTTCGGCGTTTCATACCTTACGAGCATTGCATAGCCACTTGATGTAGCCTTGTTGACAAAGTCATAGTTCGCCAAGCCGAGCTGGACACGCGTTTCTAGAACTATCGAGGCGATCTCCAAATCGTTTGGTTACAAGAGAGCAAGACCCGGAGAAGGATCTTCTACATTTTGAGATTGTTGATGACACCACCAAGACAATTCTTGTCTGACAGTGCCAATGCTGGATCAAGTGCCGAGCCCTGTCGTCTGAGCATGGCGGCAAACAGCGGACGGCCGTTGCGCCCGTACTTGCGCATGTCTCCGAGGTCATCAACAAAATCATCGTTTTTGTTGTGAGAATGCGCAAGAGAAATTGTGGTCAGCGTGTAAAACGGATCATAAAGCAACATTTTTTCTTCGGTATTGCTCTTCACTCGATACTAGTTCTTGTATGTTTGTTGGGCATCTCGTGAAAAATCAGATGGCTCCTTTACAACCTGGATTTTGCAAAGTCCAAGCAGTGTCCCCGCAAAAACGCCCATACATGCTCTCTTACGATTTTGCCGCAGCCACCAGACGACTATATCATAGGCTCCAATCGATATCTCAGGCAACAGCTCTTGGGCCTCATCAAAGAAGAAGATAGATTTGTTCGTTTTGCAGGTTCTTTCAATTTCGTCTAGCTGATGCTTAATGTTGCTGCCCTGTTGGAGGCTTCAAGCGCGGGATATTGCTGTGCTTTTGGATGATTTATTGCCACTGTTGCGGCGCTCGTGGCAATCGCCATTTCCCCCGACGTTTGTCATGTACGACGGTCACCGTTCTCCCCCCGAAATCAAATGGCCACGTGCGTGGAATCGCCATCAATGGACAGTCAAGAGGGTCTCTGAACATGCGATTTCGGTCACGCATTATTGAATCCACTGCGTGAAATTGTGAAAGTGTGCAGCCCATTCCCATAATGGAACACATCTCCAATGGAAAAGGAACTCGGCTTCCTTTCCGATCCCGATTGTCGATATTAATCACATAGCAATCGATCGTATCGACCACCAACGATCTAATCATTTTTCATACATGAAAGGAAACACCAATATCTGTGACACGGAAGAGACAGGTAGGCAACAACAAATTACACCAAACATGACTTTTTGTTGTCCGGTAAGGTCGTTGGATTCATCAAATATTTGCCGTGGTGGACGCTACATGCAAGAAAGACACAGTAGCCTCGACGAGGGCATACCATCTAAATGGAATCGTATACAATGTTGGGAATGATCTCGTTCCTTCCAAGGTCTCAATTGATCCTCTTTGGGTAATGTCAAAAGTTCCTTCACTGTTGCCAATGCACGACCTCGTCTTAAGTAATACTAGTATGCAATATCTGGCTTTCCGTCTTGTTTGGCTTTACGAACCATACGCGCTTGAGAGGCTTTACATTTTCCTTCCACTTGCTTTTCAATTGCATCCTTTTCTTGTTGTGTTTTAACATTGTCGTAGTGAAAGGTATATGGATTGTTTTGATATCCACGAATTTTTGGAATAATACCATCGACTTGTGTGTGGTCGTGGACCGCGAAACATGATAGCTCTCTGTTTGCACCCAATGATGGAGGCCTTCCTCCACTGACTTTGTGTCATTCTATTGATTAGCGACTCGTCTTGATGCGGTTTGCTGCTGGGATTGGTGTTTTCAGGTTGGTTATTGATTGGATTTTTGAGGACGGGATGGGTTGACGATTGCGATGACTTCCCGCTCCACTCTAGTCTTGGTCCCTGCTAGCCTTTCTCACCGGCTGACGCCTGGCATACGAATTGGTGTTGACACGAGCGTTTTATCGTCGCGACGTTTCGTGTTTTCCGGAGGCAGTACCTTGTACATTCAGCTACAGCGTTTTTCAACGCACTCCAGGTACCTGGTACCGTATTTCTGCAAGCTGACCTCGAATTCCGTTTTGGAAGCTTCGATTAAAATGATTAAAAAATTAAGGACAAAAGATGAGTGCCTGGTACCAGTACCAGGTACCTGGTACCTGGTACAGCACTACCTGGTACAAAAAATACCTGGTACCTGATACACTGCACGGGAGCGCTCCGAGGTTTGAATCTCAGACCGGTAGTTTGGAGTTGTCATTGCCATCATTGCCATCATTGCCATCATTGCCATCATTGCCATCCTTTGCCATCCTTTGCCATCCTTTGCCATCCATTGCCAGACCATCCATTGCCAGAAGATGCCATCGGGGTCCAAAACACCACCAAGTACACTGCCAGCAGTCACCGAAGGTAAAGCTACCGCGGAAGCTGGAGGAGCGGAATTGCTCTCTCTTGCTATCAGTAACAATATCGACGTGGAAATGGAACAAGACGTAGGAGAGCAGCAATCCAAGAGTCCGAGTGACGCACAAGAAGTAGAGCAGGACAATGAAACGATTGCTGAAATCAAGAAGTGGATTATCTATTACAAGACCAGCATTGAGAATCTCGATAAAAGTGTTGCTGAGATCAATTCTCTTGTTCAGGACTCCCATTCTCGTATTAGGATTGCTGAAGAAGCTTTTGGTCACGTTGAGAATTTAGGCCCATTTTTAGCTGACAAAGAGCATTTTTTTCTAAAAAGGATTCTTGATCCGAACGCTCCCGAAGCCAACAACAGGGAAAAATTGCAAGAATTCATCAGCGAGGAGAAGACTAGCCTCAAAGAAGAGAAAGCCCGCCTCGACAAGGAGAAAGCCCGCCTCGACGAGGAGAAAGCCCGCCTCGACAAGAAGGAGCAGAGCCTCAAAGAAGAGAGAGATCGTCTCTTCTCGGGAAGAGAGGGTAAAAAGAATGACACCCATGTGTCAGATTCCCAAAGAAATTTGTGGGAGTCTGGTCTGTTGGTTGTCCAAGATACGTTGCGAATTTCACTCGTAAGGGACAATTCTATTGACATTGGCATCATCAAAGCAAATGCTGACAAGATGCCTCCATTTGGTCTACGAGATGACATTGCAACTTGGGAACCATGTCGTGAGCTCAAGGCGGCGTGGGGTCTAGTGGTTGAGGGAGGACCTCAACCGGACTTTTTTGAACAACTTTCTCACCATGCCGACAAACTCAACATGGAACGTCTTGCGAATGCCTGCCTCGCACTGAAGTTCAAGTTTGATCTCAAGAAAGATACTGCGGGAGAGATGCTGATGCAACAGCAATTGCTAACCCCGTTTACGATGCTTTTGAATGCTGCTGCCGCCGAAGATAGTGTGGAAGCGGAAGAATACAAAGCCGACGAAGAAGTTTCTGCATCACGCTCCATACTTTGGAAGCAAACGGAAAGCGACGAAGCTGTTTTAAAAAAATGGGCCATTAAACCAGCCGGAGCTGTAACACTAAAACCAGGTTGGGATGTCTTTGGCATGATTGAAATGAAACGAGCCAAACACAAAGCACAAGAAGGTTGGTTTTGTGACATTAACAGATGTGCAATGATGACGGCAATAACTGCAACCATTTTCAGTGACTACGAGAAAGACACAAGACTGCAAAAGGAGGTGGCTATTCCATTCATCCTTGCCACCGGAAGAACCTGCTCCTTGTATGTAACAACGTTGGATGAGAACAGTATTCCACGCATCATGAAGGTCAAATATCCAGGAACAAATGATCGACCAGAATTTAGTGAGTTCAACGATCTTCGAATTTCTCCATCTATGGAACGAGTTCGAGTCTTTGTTACGTTTGCCATTCTGCTGAACAAATTCAAGACTCTGTTTGAGGAGTACGCAAAAGCCAAATATGAAGGCAATTTTGAGTCAATTCATAACAAGGTGGGAAAGTTACCAAAGGCTTCCCAAACGAAGCAAAAAAGTCCACAAAACATGGAGGACCAAAAAATGAACAGCAGAACAAGAAGTAACCAACAACAGGGAACATCAGCTGAGAAATCCGCAATGGAAGCAGCAGAAAGTGAAGACAGATTCACTCGTGTAAGGTATCCTTTTATTCGGAATACTTTGGACACAGATGAGGGCATGGTGGACTCTGAACAGACGAATTCACCATTTTACTTTACAGCTCGGGCAAGAGCATTAACTGGAGGGATGACTTCTGATGACGTATTTCTGAAAGTTTGGAAGGATGGGGACGTAGACTTGGAATGTTTGCTTTTGGAGTGGAGGAATCACAGACGAGCATTCAAGGCTGGTGTCTCGGTGGCAGCACCTGCGTTTGATGAGCTTGTCAGGTCAACAAGTTCATCTGGTACAGCCTACTTTGTTTTCGGAGTGGAGTACATTCATGAGGACAGAATTCAAGATGAAACAGATTTCTTGCAGTTTTGTACATCCTTGATCAAAACTGTCATAAGACTTCACGAGGAAGCCGGCTTATTACACTGTGACCTTAAACCGGACAATATATGCTGGGGCAATGGAGTTGTAAAGCTAATTGATTTCGGGCATTCTCAAGGAATTAATAATGCAACATGGTCACGCGGTACAGAAGGTTTTGAGGCGCCTGAAATTGTGGAGAGTACGATGCCTTGTTCCACCAAAACAGATGCGTACTCCGTTGGTGCAACCATTCTGAGTACGCTACAGGGCTTAGACAAGTCGATTCAACAAACACATCTTTGCCGTGCCTTGCGTGACATTGCTTTGAGACTCAAGGATCTTCATCCTGGAACAAGGTGGTCGTTACCGCAAGCATTACGCAAGATCCAAAGCATGGATGAGAACAAGGAATCTCCTCCTGTCCAGGTCAAGAAATTCAAAGTCGATCAAATATCAGGCTTCGTTTCTGCATCGTGTCCAGTGGAGGCAGAGTAGATCTATCTACTCATTGCATGTTTAATCGGGGGGAAACTACTGAGAGCAATAGCATTTCATGATCAACCAGTCCGAAGTACATCGTCGCTTTCTGGTGTGACACTCGGCCGCGAAATGAATGAGCAACAAGTCTGGGAAAGCCTACCGGAAACAATCTACCAATAGGTGTTGCCAGGAATGCATAATTCATTCATTTCATTGCCAAGCGTCATCCTGCAAACGACAGGGTACTTCGGAATGAGTGATTCAATGATCGAGATGCGTCTTCCTTGTCCTTCAGTAGAATGAACAGTGTATCTGCAACTCATTCTTGACATTACCAACGACAAAAAAGCTGCCTTCGGGAAGAAGGATGACGAGTCCGATGTTTGCTGCCGTGTGAACTCAAAGAAAAGATTGATGGATTCCCTCCCAACCAGTGTTGAAGGATTGCGTCAAAGAAATCAATGTCATGGTGCGGTTTATTGGATAACCCAGGGGATCCAATCGGCTGGTTTATCCATGCACCGCATGCAGTGTGCCTAGGGCACGAATGGCAGCATTCCTTTTCTCCATTGTCGTAGCTGCTGACAGAGTCGCAAAAAATGGCTGGTGAAGGAAAAAAATGGCCTTGACAGTGAGTGATGTGACTTTAAAGCCGGCTTTTTTTCCCTCGCGCCGTTTGATTCTTGCCAAGACGGTTCGTTTCCACTTTTCACGGTATTATATTTTCTGCTGTTGCCTATTCCCAACGGCCCAATCAACATTCCCAACTGTGACTCATTACTCTCACTACGGCTTGTCTTGTCACGGGAACAATCCTCATTCATCATTCACAGTCCCTGGACTCTTTCGTCACATTGACAGTGAGCCAAAGCACTCCTTGTTCATCAAAAAGCGATTTTCACTACTTCGTTTTCATGGGATAACATGGCGCAGTTAGAATGTGAGGTTTTGGTCCCTGCCGTCCACCTTCCGTTGGGAATCTGATTTTTCATTTTGTCGTTGTTTGTTCTTGTAGTCTTTGCCTCATTGACGAGGAGGACAAAGACGAAGTCGAGGAAGAACCGACTTGTGTCGTCCAACGGATGGAGGAAAGCAAATTTGTCCATCCCAGCGGCAAATGATTGCGTGCAACGAAAGTGGTATTGCAGATTTTAGAGGCGGAATCTTATGAGTAGAAACGTTATCCATGTACCCCCAATTCTCAACAAATTGTACGACGAGGCTGTTACGGGATATCTTTGGGACGTTACCTGGCGGCCATCGATCGAATCAACAAATCACTGTGAGCCTTGTGGGTGACACAATCCGAATGATTTCTCAAAGAACGACAATCGGGTGGATATGATAAACTCTTGCGATTCTTGGACCTTCCACTACAGGTAATGGACAAAGCTTTGGCTGATTTCCATGCCACATTGGATGGGGCCGTTCCGATTCGGCAGCGGTCAAAGAAGTTGTGTCAGCCATACAATGCACGTCTCATGGCTCGCTTGGTTGGGAAAATGTTTGGAGTCGACAAACGTTGGATCAATGCTTGGTAGTTCCATTCTATCAACGCTCTTCAAATTAGTGCGGTGATGTCGTTTTGGGCATTGGGCTTGGTCCGCTCTAGCATTTCCGTCGCCTTCCGATACAGCACATTGTCCATGTAGTCACCAGCCATCAGCACATGGTTGTTGCGCAATGTACCCGGAGCATTGCACCGACATTACTATTGTGCCACACTATTCTAGCAACTTGGTTGCCTCGTGCCATCGACTTTTTGATGGCGTCCAATAGCAGGAGATAGTGGTTTGTAGTCTGAAATCCCTTGGGACAACCCAACTTGCGTGCTTTGCAATCCTCTGGATTTCGGCTACTCACAGGATCGTTGAGACAGCAAGGGATCAAACAAGACTCGCTTACCAGTCAATGGCGCTGGTGATTTCGCTTTGTGATTTGTTTTTACTGTCCAAAACGTCGTCCAACGATCCAATATTGGGCTCTGGTTCTTTTGAGCATCGACAAGAAATGCCTGGGCAGCCTTGGGTGATCAAGTATCAGGGACCCACATTTTAGCCATATTGAGTAGCTCAGCAACCGTAGTAGGCATAAAATCTGGCAAGTGAAATACATCGTAGCTAGCGTACCATCCTCTACCAACGGCCTTCGTGGCCATCCCCCATCGATGAAATAAAACTTTAATCCAAGGATCCAATGCAGATAGGAAACCTTGTACGATAAAAAGCTGCTATTAAGTCGCTACACTCTGATGTTCTATTAGAGAACGTTGCGTGCCCATACGAAAAGAAAGCAACTCTACTATAATCCTGGTACAATCCTGTAAACATAGAAATACAATGCCTACGACGGTAAGTCTCTTGGAACTATGTGCACCAGCGAAATAAGAAAGTAAAAAGTCTGATAAGCAATCTGTTTACAAAGCTCTCATTTCCTCATGGCCCCATGTGTTCCAACTATCCTCTCTGTAGGCAACTGTAATCTGCTTGCAGACTTCTTTCGCAAACTTGTCCACTGCACCCTTGACGACAGTCCGAGTCTCATCGATTGTACCGTCAAAGTTGGTCGTCCAGTCTTGGCCAGTCTGTTCCGGCCCATCGTTTTGTGTGACGTAGTCATGCCCTGCCATGATGCCACCTTTGCGGAGCTTGGGCCACCACAATTGTATGTCCTCATACACTCCCTTGAAGTCATGCCTCGCGTCAACATAGATAAAGTCAAAGTATCCATCAGGCATGTTCTTCACACAGATCGACGTATAATTGCGACAAATGCGTATCTTATCCTTCCATTCCTTCGTTCTCTCCCTAGCTTCATTGAGTATCTCATCTTGTTGGTCTTGGTCCACGTTTGCGACATCTTTGTAGTTTTCTTGAGGGGCCCACACATCAACCAGGTGATACTCCTCACAGGACGGCCAAATACTCAAAAGATAACTGGAAAAATAACCGCGTTGAACGCCAAGCTCCACTCCAATAGTCTTTTTCTCCTCTTCCAGAATGGGACCAAGTTCTCCTCGTGTTTGGAATGTCGGCACTCCTCGACTTGTCATCGGTTCAGAGCATCGACGATCGATAGCTTTAGATTCCTCGACAATGGCATTTGCCATCAGACGAGTTACAAAAGGATACTGACTACTTGCCTTGCCGAGAAGGAAACACACAGTGCACATAACAGCAAGTGCCATCACCGCCCACCTCGAGCAGTCCCTTCGCTCAATGATCGTGGCCGTTTGGCTTTTCAGCCTCATCGCTTTGCAGTTAAACTTGGGACAGGGAACTGGAACGGGAACGCTAGGATGAGGGTGCGTGAAAGCAAGTCGATTTCTGCTGCCCCCGAGGTGGAGTGTGTGTTGCTTTTGAAAGGCTGCTCATCAGTCAGTCACTGTCAAGACAATCCATACCCTGGCGCAATCGAACCGGAGCGACAAAAAATCGTCCCAGCCGTAGTAATTTACAGGTAATCGCTCTTTTCAATGTTGGACTGCACGAACGACACACTCGACCCGAATGTATTTTGACGGTTGTATCCAAGCAACAATGAACTTTTCTCTATATACCTGGTATATAACAGTACAAGCACTCACTGCCAGAACAAGATCCAATCATTACCATAGAGACGCTTCTTGAGGTCATATTGGTCGCCAAGCATCCGCCATGATGATGAGGTCGTGTTGGTCTCATTGAAGTTTCTGCGCGTTTCTCCAATGCGGATGATTGGTCGCCAAGCAGTCGAATTCCTCCATGGCGGCCGTGGCGGATTCTTTCCTATCTCAAACCTTCTCTCTGATTCCTGCCTTGGAACAAGATTTTTCCAAGTCGAAAACCACAAATTGACAGGTGAACCAAAACACAACTACTATCTCACACGCCACACCCTTGTTCCTCCAGATCATGGATATTAACAGAAAGGCACCTGCAACTGCAGACGCAGAGATCATCATTGCGGCACCCATTGAAACGGTCTGGAAAACCCTGACTGAGATCGACCAGTGGCCCACTTGGAATCACGACGTTACGAAAATTGCTTACAAGGGACCTTTACAACCGGGAACTCAATTCCAATGGTCTGCGGGCCTCTCTATAACTTCGACACTCGCCGAGGTCGTTCCTTCTACTAAAATTGCCTGGACAGGAAAAACAATCGGGACGAATGCTGTGCATGTTTGGTGGCTTGAGGAGAGTGTGGTTGGGAACAGCATGGAAACTAAAGTTCGAACATCCGAAAGTTTTTCTGGCTGGCTTCCCCGGCTGATGCCTGGCTACATGCGATCCATGTTAGAAACGACACTACCCAAGCATCTGCAATTTTTGAAAGAAGCCTGCGAAAAAGAAGTTGCAAGAACGTCAAGTTGAATCCATCCTTTCCAATTTCATGCCAATGAGTTTTGTCGTTTCGATTATAGCACGGTGCACGCACATTCACGTCCAGTCCTTTCATTTTTGTAATGTTATATCATGTAATGCCTCCTTCTTGTGCAGTGTCGAACATTTATACATTTATTTTTTGAACCGCCTCCAACTGGCCCTCTGTTGCATTGAGGAATTTCAAAATCAATAGCAGTCCCAATGACGAAACGCTGCTTCGACATTATCGTCGTTCCCACGAACAGTAAAAGCAAAAAGCAGGATGAAGAGCACGCACTCAAGGAATATCCACCAACAGTACAATGGACGGTGATGAATGGAATCTCTGGTCCATCATCGCGTACTCCATGAGGAGGAAGTGGTCCAGTTGTTCGTAGTGAGCTGAGTATCCTATCTACCATCCAGACTAGTATCTACCGTGGTAGCAACACCGGTAAATCATCCATATATACAGGCCATGGTAATAATAAAGCACTCCATTTGACCATTTGGGATATACCGTACTAAAATATGCAATTTTGAGGATTTTGATCGGTCGAGTCAAGCAGCCGTTTGACTTCGCGCCAAAAAGGATTCTCACTACTGTCACATCCATTCTCCAATTTTGACAACAGGGACCAGCAACATCTTTGACATGCCCTGAACGAGAACACTTTGAAAGTCCTTTTCTAGCTCTTTCATATTTATTCATGATTCGCATACTTACAATTATTATTATTATGTCGGAAATCATCAACAACGAACAAGCGAATCGTTGGTCGTAGGGCTATTTCTCCTCTGTATTTGTCACCATGTTCGCCCACCCTTTCAAGCTAACGAATACGGGTCGAACTATTCGTATCTGAAAACACCTACCCTGCCTAGGCCGTTTTCAAGATTTCTACCGGTACAAACCGGGGAAATTATGTTTATAGCTATAATTAGGTTCGAGCAGAAACCCTCGACACCCATCGAAACTCGGCATTTGTAACCCTGCCACACAATTCAGGATTTTCCGCCTTGGCGGTTCATTCCAACACACTCATTTTTCTCAAACCCACCAACTGTTTTGTCTTTTTGTCTCTCTGCCGCTGACTATCTACTGCGTGGTGCTTGCTGTACTAGTATATGATCAAGAACGAGGACATGCCATTCAACAAGGAGAAAAACAACGATAAGGCTGAAGAGAAATGCGATTTTGTTTGCAGCAAAGGCCAACAACGTGCTTCCAAAACGAGTACCGGCGTTGACTTTGCAGGCAACATTGTAGGCTGCAAACACAAGGATGGTTCGTTCAGCAACAAGGATCCAAGCACCACCAGTGGGGAGACTCCTGACGAAAATGCTGACCTTACCCAACAACGAGATATTGAGTTGCAGGAGCAAAAGATGATCCCAGAAGAAGAAGAAGGAGATCAAACTCATCAAGAAAAAAACAAGAAGGCGGACGACGGACAAGGAGAAAACGAGGTAGGTCAAGTGACAGTCGTTACAGACTTGAGTGTATACGACGGACAAACATTAGAGGAACATGTCGATGCATTCATCAAAGAACATCCAGTGGTCATGTTTCAAAAGACGTGGTGTTTGTTTTCCATTGATGCACAGCAATTCTTGACGCACCAACTACGAGTATCGGTACATACCATTGAACTCGATGTCCATCCTCAAGGCAAGGCCATCCATAAGTATATCCAGCAACGCGCCGGAAACACTACAGTTCCGGTCATCTTTGTCATGGGGACCTTTTTGGGTGGCTTTGATGATGTCAACCAACTCTACATCACAGGTCAGCTTCAAGACCAATACCTTATGGAGCTCACACAAGCGGATCGATGTGAAGAATTCCTCACCAAGACAAAGATTGGAATCAAGAAACCACTGTTTTGGTTTCCGGCTACGGTCAACGCGCATGTGGTTCGCCTCATGGCAATCTTGATAGGCCTTCTTTGTCTCCTCTCTGCCATCTCAAGTCATTGGGTAGTGTGGGGTCGATATATTGCCTATGGTATCTTTTTTGACCATATATTGCGTTTTGTGGCTGGATCAAGACTCTCCGTACCCGCACGCATTGCGATTTTATTGACGAGTACTATCGAGCCCAAACCAAGAGATGGTCGACCAAAGCAATTTTCTACCATGTGTGGGATCTTGGTTTCTGGATTGGGATCATTATTCTATGTATTGGATTTTCCCAACCATGACTATGTCGGTTCAGCCGTGATGGGCGGTCTTGCAATCGGAACGGGAATCCTGGAGGGTTCACTTGATTTTTGTACGGGATGTGTCATTTTCAAATATGGAATCATGCTAGGATTAATTCGAAAATGATAGTACCATGTATGATGAATCAATATGCTAGCTACCTAATACTCCTTTTTGACTACTTCTTTCTTTACTAAGATAGCAATAGTTGCATTTCTATTGGTGGCCCGCCGCGTCAGCCATGATCCCTCCTGTCGTCTTTCTTTGCTGTTAATAATGAGTGCTTCGTTATTCTGGTGTCTTGAGGAATCGACTACCCAACGCATCGGTAGGACTACCGGTAACTACTAAGTCGCTGGTAGTGGTAGTCGCCAACATTAGCAGGAGGCAGCCACGACGAGTTCTTGTGCAATACTAACTCCTTGTCTCTTGCTTCTGTCCGATCCCCTCGTCTTCCTGCTTTGCAGGTATGGCAAGCTGCCATCATAATCCAAGGCACACATCCCGACTTGTATTCCTTTGGTGCTGTAAATCCGTCTATGTGTCTTGTGGCTGTTTTTGTGTGGTGTTGCTTGTTCCTTGAAGTTGCTCCGTTTTTATAATGAGTTTGCCGATAGGTCCCAGTGAGAAGCTAGTTATATTTACGATTTTCCTGCAACAATTTCAAAGCCTTGTCGATCTTGCACAGCTTGGACACTGCACTGGACGATCATGCATATATAAGTTAGGCCTTTCCTGACACCACCTATTGGTATCTCATTGTAGAACCGTGCACCTTCCCATTCAATATGCTATCTATCTACTACTCATTTCTTTAACTACGATATCAATCGTTGCAATTGACTTGAGGAATCGACCACACAACACATTGGTAGCACTACCGGTAACGACTAAGTCGCTGGTAGTGGTAGTCGACAGCAGTAGCAGGAGGTAGCCATGACGAGTTCTCGTCACATACTCGCCTCTTGCTTCTCTCCCATCACCAGCCACGACGACGTCCTCTTCATCTTTTCCTTTACCCCACTATATCCGGTTGGTTTGATTTTCTCAAGCAGAGGAGTTGTCATGGATATGGGCCTAACCCCCCCCCCCCCCACACGTAGCTAGCTAAGATTTTATGAAGAAAAAGGGGAAAAAAAAAGGAAAGAAAAAGAAGAATACGCACAGTAGACAATAATTTTAAGAATTCTTATTGTTTAACGCGCCCTTTCAAAACTACTACTAGAACGACTATAACTACGACGACTATCACTACTACAACCACTACTACAACCACTACTACAACCACTACTACAACCACTACTACAACCACTACTACAACCACTACTACTGTTACTAGCAATAGCAATATAATATCTATTTTACGTAGTTGACTACCGACCCCATTCGCCATTGCGGTCTGGAAGACAATCCACGGAAGGGCACTTTCGCACACTTCAAAGGTTTCAGTACCGGAGGAAAGTTTAGGGAGGAGGAGCTTGGGGTATTTGTTTTGGAAAGAAGGAGGTAATTTTCCTTGCAACAGCGCTCCGTATCCGCGTGTGTTTTCTGTGCATGGGCTCCTCATGTGCCGGTGAAGTTGGTGTCCGGATCGTTGTTGGTCTGGTCGTGCTGAAGAATGACGTGATCTTGTGTGACTGTTTGGCTAGTTTCTCCGC
>SWEM01000363.1:0-31372 GCA_019593585.1 Nitzschia palea | reverse complement strand
GGGGTGATCGGGCACTTCTACCAATCGTTTCAAAATATGACCAAGGCCCATCCAATTCCTCCGATTCACACATAACGCGAGGCGAAGTGGTTCGATTTTGGCATCACATTCGTTTTTTCGGTTCCGTGCCTTGGACTCGCTGGGATGTTCCCAAAGCCCCAACCACGACCACGACACGCAAGACGAACATCCAACCCAAGCTGGACGTGCGCACATGGATTCAGAAGGGCCTATTAAAATAACTGTAAAAGAACGTCTTGAAGCAATACTCCATGTTGTGCCGGACAATTGACAGTTGAAATGCCGGAATCGCGCACCCGTAGTACAATTTCTGCCCATATATGACTGGCCATGAGTACGTATGTTCCAATGTCAAGACCGAATGTTGGTGCATCCCTTTGTAAATATAAGTCCCATTGGTCGTCTCATCAGTGAGTGACTGCTGGGCACACTTTCGTTTCGACAGAACCTTCACTCCAGGTACTATAACAGCCGCCTCGAAATTCGGACGTTTTGTGCTTGTTCACTGACCCATTTGCACTATATCCACAAAACGCTGTACCTGGTACACACCAAAGTCATAATTTGCTACAGCCACAAGAACAACAACAGAGCGAGATGAAATTCAAGAGTAAAAGTAGTAGTAAAAGTCGCACAAGCAAGGCGGCGGATGAGCATTTGGATGAAGAAATTGAAGTCTGGTCCAATGATTCCTTTACGTCGGTGGCCTCCAGTGTCACCGCACCTCCGTCGCAAACGGCCAGTTTTTATAAACGGGTTCAGAATGATCATTTTGATTTTTCGTCCTCGGAAGATGAAAGTGAAAGTCTACAAGAGGGACACACCAATCGAAGTAGTGATGACGATAATTTGTCGTGGGCCGACAATCGATCCCGGGATTCCTCCTTGGGTGGGGGGGATTCCCAAAAGGCCGTCAAGAAACCAAGTAAAAAGGACAAGAAGAAGGGTCGATTTCGCAAGGGACGAAGAAAATTATTTGGAGGAGCGATACAAGAAGATCATGATGGTGAAACGGAAGATGCTGCTCCTGCTAAACCGTCGGGTAGAAGAGGTCGTCGCCTGAGTTTGTTTGGAAATTCAGGTCATAGCACCCAAGTCAGCGATCAAGA
Organism: Nitzschia palea; assembly: GCA_019593585.1. NCBI lineage: Eukaryota > Bacillariophyta > Bacillariophyceae > Bacillariales > Bacillariaceae > Nitzschia > Nitzschia palea. The sequence goes on along the minus strand of SWEM01000363.1, from coordinate 30,242 downwards.
GATTAATCGTAGTACCGATGGAGAAGTTTCAGTCAACCACAGCAGTGATGATGGTTATCCTTTTTCACAAGACGGTAGTCAAGATGGTTTAGGAAATGGTGATGACGCTGCTGCTGCTCCCGCCATATCTCGAGTAAAAGCCAAACGGCGAGGTTCCCTGGGAGGTTATTTTTCCAGAAAGGAAAACCAAACCCAGCATAGCGATGGCGGTGGTGGCGGTCACATGTCGCAGGATGGTGCTAGTAAAGATGGACTCGGATATGAAGATGCAGCTCCTTCGGTTATTAGTCGGGAAAAGCCAAAACGGCGAGGTTCACTTGGTGGTTTATTTACCAAGAAAGAACATCATCAGGGCAGTGACGATGGTGGTGGTAACTTGTCCAATGACGAAGGCCTCGGATATGACTACGAAGATGCAGCTCCTTCGGTCAGTAGAGAAAATCCACAACGCCGAGGATCGTTGGGTGGTCATTTTGCCAAAAAGGAGAATCAAGGCCATCCCAGCGATGTCCGTGCGCCTCGGTCGGTGGATGGCAGCATTGATAATACTCTCGAATATGGCAATGAGGATGCGGCTCCTGCCATCACTAGAGAGAAAACCAAACGTCGGGGATCGTTAGGAGGTTTATTCAAAAAGGAATCCCGTCATTCACCACCACCTCCCGATGCAGAGGCTCGTCATCAGGACAAGCCTCATAGAGCCAGGCGTAACTCCTTGTTTGGTGGGGTCCCAGACAACACTGCGACTGTACCCAAACATGATCAACCATCAGTCAACGAACAAAGTACGACAGCAGCATCTGCTCTGTCATCATCCAAGGGTCCTCGAAATACTGGGCGCCGAAATAGTTTAACGGGGGGCAGTGTCAAAGGAGGCTCGAGCATTAAGGCCGCACCGGTACCAAAGGATCCCCATTGGATCATTAATCAAGAACGAAAAGCCCGCGGTATGCCACTCTATGAAAGGAGTTTATTGCTGGATACTTTGGCCAGGAGTCTGAGTAACGAATTGGCCGCGGGGTTGCCTCCCACTGCTACCGAATTCTATGGCAATGTCGGCCGTGGCAAGTCACTTCAAATGATTCACGATACCATCATGGATGATAGGGGTGGTGCATCCCGCAAGAATATATTGAGCGAAAAATTTACCGAGTTTGGCGTTTCTTTGACTCAGAGCAAGGATGGTCAATTTTACATGGTGGCACTCTTCAAGGAATGAGAACAACATTTGTTTTGCTCTGGTCCAAGAATTTGACGGTCAGCTACCGCCACTGGAAATAAAGTTAACAGTATTGGATCAACATTGTCAAAATGTGGATTAATCAAGAAACCTAGCTAGGTACTTAGCAGTTGGTTACCATGACCTACCACGGTGGTTTTTCCAGACAATCTAGAAAAAGCAAGTCAATATATACTTTGCGTGGTTGACTCATGACCCCATTCCGCAATGTGGTCAAATACATCCAATCCAAGGCACGGTTTCGAAACAGTCGAGAGCTTTGGTTAGAAGGAGGATCCCGAGTCGCGGTTCATGACAACTCAAAAGTGGACGAATTCCTCGCCAAAGACCAGGCAAGCGTAACAACAACAACCAACGACTATCCCTGTTGCAGCCAGAGGCCGATAGTTAAGAAAGCAAAAAAGATACATTTGTGTCTACAGAACTGGACCTAGTGTCAAGGATTTGTTTGGTTCCGCAGAGTATATGTCTTTTATAACCTCAGTCGCCACCGAGTCGGGAACTAAAACAAGTAATTCTCCCTTCTCATCACTTTGTGTAAAAAACTCTCCCCTTGTCCTACTATCATACTATCATCATCATCATCTTTGGTACATCTGGAGCATGCTTCGCCCAGACAATGATGATGCATCATTTTCCAACCACACCCAAATGTTGTTCCCAAACCAACAACAACATCATTAAACCGCCACTAGCAGCATCTATAGCGGTTTAATAGTCATCACCACCTTGAGGACGGAAGGGAGCTCCTTGAACTTGAGCTCCACCAGGACCAGTAACCTTGGTGGCCTTGACTCGGCCATTGGGTTCATTTTGTGGAACAAATTCTACCACTTCACCATCGGCCAAACTGCGGAATCCCTTGGTTTGAATCTCGGATTGGTGGACAAAGATATCCGTAGTTCCATCATCCGGAACAATAAAGCCATATCCCTTCAACGAGTTGAACCTATTAGGAGACGCAACAACAAGAAAACAAACAAAAAACGCAAGGAAAAAGTCAGGGCCGGAGGAACAATTAAAAGAAAAAATCCAACCAGGCAATATTCCGTGAAAAGTGCCCACTACTGATCCGGAGTCTAGCTACGGTAGTCCCCCACCAAGCTGGGAGAAAGGAATAGAACAGAGCTCTCCTGAAAAGAATCAAAACACCACGTACCACTTGACCGTGCCGGTCTTTTTGGCAGCATCACTCATGAAAAGCGATGAACTGGAAATGCTCGATGACACTCGAACTTGATTGGCGACCATAAAGGCAAAAGTCTGGGTCGCCAAAAGGCATACAGCAAGGATAGCCAAAACAGATCTCATTGTAGCTGGTAGCAAAAGTGTGTTTGTGAATGGACAACAAGAGGTTTCTCCGGGGAAAAAGTGAAGAAACGAATTTTGTTTGGTGTTTGTGTTGGCGTTGTGCGGTCGTTGACGATCCTCCGGTCCGCCATAGAACCGCTTGACGCGTTGACACTTGACATTTGACTGCAGAAAACGACGCGGCAGATGGCGAACAAGCCATTTGGTGCGTGTTGATGAATGGTCACTTGGGTTTGATGGTTTCGGATCTTTCCACGTGGATTCGAAGATAGAAACGTATGAACATTGGGATGATCGATACCTGGTAACAATCCTAACTCGAAGTGCGGGTGTGAAAATAGTCTATTTTACGTGGTGCGGGTGTGAAAATAAATGTGACCACATGGTCACGTGAATGGACAATCCGACTGCCGGTGAAAACCGTTATTTTCTCTAACATCTGAAATATTCTGACAAACGGTCTCTAAAAAAAAATAAAGGCAGCGTATAGGGTACTTAGACAGGAGTCGTGTGATGCCTCTGCTCACCCCGAGGACTATGCACCAAATTGGGCCAAACTTTTGGCGTCTCCATCCAACATTGGCTTTGCCATGGCGACGATGCGTTTCTCAGACAAGACTGATTTGTCACTTGTTTTCGCGCGAGGAAGGATTTACAGGCACCTTGACAGTAAACTGTAGAACCAACAACAAACAACCAGGTCTCTTCGTTGTGTTGTTGTTGTTGTCGTTACCCTTTTGTACAACACCAAACAAATCCAATCCTTTTCTCTGAGGAACAATGGCACCTGGACGAGGGGCATTGTACAATAATAGCCGTCATGGCAGAGCATACCCAATACCATTGACGTTCCATTGTCTGTTAACCTTGTGGATTCTAGGATCAGCCTCTGCCGAGCTCTTGACAACTCCAACTCTTCGCTGGACATTTTCTTTGGACAATACATCAACATCGACGGGACGAGCGTTGCGACAAGGAAATGCTGTTGTCGTCTCGCCGGTAGGTGATAAGCTGTTTGTCACAGCCAACGATGGTAGTTTGCACATTCTGAGTGTCTCTGGATCAGCGCCCACAACTCTGGCTGTCTTTCAGCCCGACCTCGTTACTGGAACCTTGACCGAATGCCGGTCGAGTGTCGTTCCAGTCCAACAAACAACGGATACTACTGGTGATGTCAATCCCTATTTGGTGTATGCGGTGATTGACACTCCAGTCACGGCTCAAGGCGACATTCTCAATCAAACCACTAGTCGCGTGATCGCTGTCAACATCGATGGCACCCTTCGCTGGTCCGTCACAGTTCCGGGCAAAATATCAGGCACACCCGCGGTTGGATTCAACGGTGAGCTCATCTATGTGTCACACAATATTGCCAGCAACAAGGGCTTCCTATCTGTCATTAGGGAGCAAGGTACAATAGCCGAGTTGCTAGCATCCGTGGCTCCCGAAGGGCGTGATGCCCCTCTAGGGCCTCCATCACTTCAGCGAATTCTCAGTAGCACCATCGACAACAAAGGAGGAGCCGGAGGTGGAGGTGCAACAGCTTCACCAGTGTCAAGCGACAAAGATCTTGTTGCCGTGGCGGAGAGTTGGGGTGATGGATTTGTCCCGATAGGCAGTGTCTATGTGTTGACCCCGTCATCCGATTTTGAAGATACAGGTGGCAGAGGGTCCACCAGCTACCAACTCTTGGTGATTAGCAGTTCGATGAGTATGAGCTCTGTCATGCCACCTCTCTTTGTAGACACTTCTTTATGGATTGGTGGAACTGCTGGTTCTTTTGGTGGATGGACGGGTAATCAAGACTTGTCCAATCTTCTGCAAGGAAAAGAACAAGATATCCAGCCTTTGTGGGTGTTTTCATACGAAATGAATCCTGTCAACGTTTCACAACGTAAGTTTTTTTTTCTTGACGAGTGAATATCTTCTTCTTGGCACGCTCTCACGTGTCAAATTCTTTCCTTCTATTGTATGAAGCCTTTGTGGTCACTCCAGAAATTTCGTCGGATGCTTCCGAGTTGTACCTTCCTGGTACCTCGAACGAGTTTTACTGTTTACAAAGTAGTAGCGGCCGAGTACTCTGGTCCACGACAGTCGAGAGTGTCGTACTCAGTCGACCGATCACGTTCGGCAACAGCACCGGCGCGAGCGTCTTGTACTTTATCGAAAGTTTGGACGGTCGAGTACGCCAACTTTCAACGGCGGATGCCACCGAAATTTGGCAATTCAACTGTGAAAATGCTACTGGAATTGCCGCATGCCAAGATTCGGTAGAAGCGGAGTTTAGGTACGTATCCAAACTCGAGGTGTTTGTAAGCAGTGCACAGTTATTATGGTGCGACTAATCCATGACCTTGCAGTGTTTCACCCAATGGAAATGTAGTCTATTACGGAGACGTTACGGGTAAAATTTCCGCCCTGCAAGTGGCCACCTTTGCTACGGTTGCACCCACTAATGTTCCAACGGCGTCACCGTCCAATGCTCCATCAGCCTTGCCCGTTGCCAGTCCACCCCCAACGATCGTGTCAGCAGCTACTGCAACGACATTCCCAACGGTCGGGCAGTCAGCACCTGTCGTTCAAAATAAAGGGCCCACAGCATCACCGACTGGAACCGTCTTGGGACCCAGTGTGTTTAATACACCCGAAAATTCCTTGTCTGCTGCCAATGGAACCAACAATAATTCGGAGAATTTGAGTGTTGGGCTAATTGTCGGCGTCGCCGTAGCAGGTCTGGTGGTCGTAGGATTGGCAGCATTCTTTGTGGCACGAGTCTTGATACAGCCCGAAACCAGGAGAAGGACGAGAGAAAAGAAAGTGGTCGTAAACGAGGAGGATGGAGATATTGAGGCAGATCTCGAAAGTTCCGGAGAAGACGAAGGCAGCGATTCCTTCGAAGATGATGACTTTGATGATATCACCGTGATTTCGGAATCCGACTCCGTCGAAGTTGAGGTTGCTGCAGCGTCTCAACTCTACAGCACACCTGTGAAGAAGAAGAGACCCAGGAAAAAGCGAAAGAAGCAAGTACGAACTCCACCCACACCGTCCACTTTGGCTTCGATTCAAGAAGCGGAGGATGAAGAGCTTGCTGCATTACCCGCTGAGGACTATCCAAAAATTGATCTCAACGACAAATTTCGTGCCGCTGAGTGCAAAACACCAGTTACGGAAGGAGTTGCGGATGCCAATGCCAACATATCACCTATTAGTCAGCTTAGGCCCCTGGTTGATGACATGTCGCAGGGTTCGGATGAAGATGATGCCCCCCCGCCGCCACCGGGACGGGAAACACCATCTTTTGACAATCAGAATGCAGAAGAAGAAAAGAAGGATGGGGAATTTGATTGCAGGTCCTTGTCACCACAGCCATCTTTTGGCATGACAACTGATCCAGAAGCACCGCTTTCGCCTGCTCATTCGACCGGGTCGATCAAATCATTCATGGCTTCTTTTGCTGCTGCTCTTACTCGATCCCCGGGTAATTCAGAGGCGTCAAGAGCGCTTTCCCCCGCTGCATCAGCCTCGTCACCAACAAGTTTTCGATCAGCTGGAACCCCAAGTGGTCGCATGTCACCAGGCGCACTGTCGACAGACTCATCCTTGTATACCGATGACCAATCTCGCATGTCAACAGACAAGTTGTCGCCATTGTCAGCTGGGATTTTTGGAGGGAATGATCAAGCCAGTCTTCCTGATGACGAGGCAATATCTATTGCACATCCCAGCTTGAGCCACTCCTTTAGTTCCAGAGATGACGCCGTGTTAGGTATTGGGCGAGCTCCCGGAGCCCACTACTTGTCCAAGGCCTCGACAGCTCGACCAAAGTTCAAACCGTCAGGGGCGGACAAAGTTCCCAAAGTGAAGAGTGCCCGAACGAAGCGAAATCTGAATGGATTTTCCGGATCCTATCTCCAGTCGGAAAATTATTCTGGTGATGAGATGGATGATGAAGCCCGAATCAGGAGCAAGGCTTCAGCCATGGATTCCAAAAAGGCACCCACGTTTAAACGACGAAGCAAAAAGGACGAGGCAACACCACGCTCTGCCAACATGATTGAAGACACATGGAATAGCTTCTTAAATGACTTGGCTGCTGCGGAACACCAATTCTTTTCTCCCACACATTCTCAAAAATCAGCAGTTCTGCGATATAACAAGGACGACGACGACACTACCTTGTCAGGTCGAGTGGATGACGACGCCACTGTGAGGACAGGCAGTGTAATGTGAATTGCGACACGCGAAATCAAGAAAAAAATATGTGTAACAAGAAATAGACAAAAAAGCTTCTCTTTTCCCACTTTGTGATCACCACGTGTTGGGTTACTCTACTCAGTAACAAGTTACGATTTGGTGGTTGCAAGAGACTGCTTGATATGTTCAGTGACTCGGTCGACAAGGACGGCTTTGTTGCCCGACAAGGGTGCCCCCACGGATCGCAGATACGATTTGAGCTGGGGGACCTTGACCCCTCCGAGTTCACCTGACAAGTACAAATCCTTCCAATCCAAACCCGAATCATCGGGAGTCGTTTCCTTGACTCGTTTGCGGGATCCTGCCGAGGATGATTCCTTTCGGATGGCAATGTTTTCTGGTAGATTCTTACGAAAATCTTCAATTTGATCTCCCACGGCTTGCAGAATCATTCGATCATCGGGTCTAGTATCAAATTCTTCCTTGTCCTCCGGGACTGGAAGTTCCAAGGCCACGGCCTCGAGATAATTGAAAAATTCCGTCAATGCTGCATTGTCAAAATCTTCTCCCAATTCCATTCCGGAAAGACGTTGCCGGGTGATGAGATTCATGGCCGCTTGAACAAGTTCTGGAGTTGGCATATTCGTGGTGGCCACTACTACTTGATCGAGATCCACACTAGGGACTTGGTCTGGATCAGCCTTGATCCCATCAGCACCGGCAGTCTGGGCCCATGCCTTCCAAGCTTCATCCTCATCCAAGGATCGAATGTCATCTTCAAATGGCAAGGTGACTACCATCATACCAGGTGTCTCATCTTGGTCGTGTTGTAATGGATACAGTGCCACCAGTTGAGACGACCAATTCAAGCGATGCAAGACTTCTCCGACTGCCAAGACATTTTTTCTCATCATGGCACTGTGAAGTTCGGTGAATGCTTCCCGACTTCCTTGTACGACATCGTCATTGGGATAAATCAAGTAGGCTGGATTCAACGTATGGTACCAAGGAATGGAAGTTTGTGGTTTGAATCCCAAAATTTGCAAACCTGGTGTAGTCTTACCTCCATTGGCGAGGAAACGGATTTGGATCAAATCTTCTTCCGTGATGCGAACATTTTCTCCACCAAAGGTAGCAAACTGTCGGATACGATTGAGTCCACCCTTGGGCTTTTTACGATCATTGGCATCACCCATTCGGAATGTAGCAAATATCTCATGATTCTGATCCATGTATTGTTTCAACTTGACAGTTTCCCTGTGAAGCAGTGCAGAAAAAAACACACACACACACTCTTGTTAGACACGAGTCATAATGGGACTACCGTATAATAATAGTAGGCAATGTGCATGACCACGTACCGCTTGGTTCCTTGATCAATTTGTACCTTGGCAGGTTTCTTGGCAAGTTGTACGAATCGATACCAATCCACCATGATGTGTGGTTTCTCAATGTCCTTGTCACTGTCATCCTTGTCTTCGCTCTGAGATAGTGTTTGTTGCTGTTCTTGTTGTTGGCCTGGTAATATCAATGGACCCCAATACAATCGTCGAATCTTTTTCCAAAATTGTTGCAACGAATCCAGTCCTTCTTCCATATCTTCGAGTGTCTGTAATCGTTTCCCTTCAAAAACATCTCGTGAGATAATCTCTCCATATAAGGATTCCATATCAAATTCTGTAGTAGTAGTGTCATCATCATGTTGTTGGGGATGGGCCAATGGCCAAACCAAGATTTGTATTCCCGATTCCTTGACATCGCGGGCCACATTTTGCAAGAGTTGGAGGGTCGAGGAGGAATAGTTGGGATGGTCTTGATTGGTCAAAATCCAAATGGTTTTGGTATCCACTGGTTCATTCGGTTTGGTAGCCTTGTCTCGTACACATTTGGCTTGGCGAAAGATCCGAACCGCCTCTTCCAAGGCAATTTGCAAGGGAGCAATTCGTGGCTGATCCATGTCGGTCGTCGTCGAAGCATGAGCAAACTCGTCGTGAAGATTACGATCACCCTTGATACAGGCTCGAATGGTTTGTACTTGACCAATCCCGGGAGGATCCAAAGGAATGAATACATGAACACTCCGAGCATTACCAGTAGCATTGTCGTCCTCTTCTTCTTCTTCGTCGTCGTCGGCCTCACCATCCGAATGTAGTTCGGCAGCCTTGTCATTTCCAAGTGGTTTGGTACCAAATAGTAACATTCCTACACCATTTCGTTTGCCAATCTTGAGTGTGATCGTATCTCGGATACGTTGTTGCAACAATCGTTCTCCCATGGTCAAGGCCAAGTCCATGGCGCAGACTTCGCCGCCCTGGAATGTTGTAAACATGTCCTCGTGGCAATCGACCAATATCAAGACATGTTGAGCCGCCAAGGTAATGGGAGAGTCGTCGTCATCGGCAGTGGGTATAGCATCGTCGGTACCACCTTTGGCCCAATCCGGCTGTGACCACGGAGGAAAACAATCAAAATTTCACACCAATGACTTTTTGTGAGAACGAGACCAATCCACGATCATTTTAGATTGTCACACTCTCAGTATCCGATACCTTACCTCCTCTCCCCAAGGGTCATCGGCCAACCAATCGTCCATGATACTACTTTAGCAGGATTCTCCTACCAGAAGTGCTTGGATGTAATAACAATAAGAATGAAGCAAAGGTTCCACTAAATACACTCGCTACTTGGCATGGAGTTTTGATGGATATCCGCCGGTACACTTTCTACTAGCGTGCATGTACCAGGTACCAGGTACGTGAAAATCTTGACTCGTCTCGCGGGCAGGATATCGGTTAAAGTACTGTTAAAAAGGATCACCCTTGTATGCCGATGCAATATATGATGGGTGTCGTTGTAACAAGCATGATACTACTTCAAAATACATTCATTAAGTTCCTCTGGTGGCTATCGGTAGTAGAGACTATCCATGAACTTGGTTGACGAGGGTTCGACACGTGTTACACTCTCTTCTCATCCATCAAACCTTAATGTCCATGGTCGGTGGATTGGTGACTTCGGTGGACAGTGAATGCGAGTCGGTCAGGTTTCCATTTGAAAGACTACTAATTTCGTCATGCAAGGACGAGGTGGGGGTCTTTTCAATGGGTTCGGGAAATGCTTGATTCAAAGAATTGTTGCGTTTCAAGGGACGAAATTGCGGTGGTAATCCCCCGGTACAAAAGATTTCAAAATCTTCCACCGTCACTCGGCCACTGTCCGTCACATCGGCATAGTCATGAATGAGTTTGGCCAGTGACATTTCATCTTCATAGACACTCAGTCCCAAATAGTCACGAAGACCAATATGGATATCTTCCACCGAAAGGATGCCATCACCGTTGCGATCCAATACCGATAGTCGCAATTGACTTTCTAGTCCGGACAATTCCGCCTTGCTGCATCCTTCTTCTTCCAGATCCAACAATTCCTCCGTGGACATGTGCTTGCCCGTGGCCTTCCAAAGTTTGCGAAACAGATTTCTGGCAAAAAAGCCCATTAGCTCGGACTGAATGTTGATATAGTCACCCTTGAGGGGTAGCAGTTCTGGGTGAACCAAAAAGTATTCCTTGAGGGGTGGCGATTGACCATTGGTCAAATCCGAGATTTTGGTGGCAACCCGATAAATCCGGTTGGGATCCAAAGGAGCACTGGCTACATGGATGATTTTCTTGTTTTCATCCATGACAATCCCTTCATCAAATTGCATCCATCCCGGCTTGGGGTCGCCTTCATGAGTGCATTCAATACCGGCTGCCAATACGGATCCTGGAATGGGTACAACACCAATAACTTCATCCGACTTGATTTCGGCTTCGAGCATTTCGAGAGAAAAGAAGGAACCATCCGGATAGTCTTCTCCACCCCGAATGTTTCCTCCCATCAAAATGACGGAATCCACCTTCGTCTCACCTGGTTCTCTGGTTTGTTCGAGACTGGCTCGAAGCAAATCACAAACCAAGCGTCCCATGGTGCAACACTCGGCACGGGCACTTTTGGATGTCAGAGGAAAATATTGTGGTGGAATCATGGCCAATTCCGTGTTGCGGAGAGGTGCCAACACTTCATAGGCAGCATCCGTTTGCTTTTTCAGTTGTGGATCTGCCGGAAATTTGGTCACTTCCACAAAGGTATTTCGAATCCTTGGTGCTGCGTTCTTGGTGTTGGAAGCATAATCCGAGGACCAAGAGATCTCCAAGACTGCAGCAGCATTGGCATCCATACCAGGTTTGATGAGGCGAGTCCCATGGATGACCTGATCCACACGATGATGATCATGCCCAGATAAAATGACTGGAAAATCAAACTCTTGGCAGGTCTTGGTGTTTTCAGGAATGTAGAGATGTTCGAGTGGAATGACGAGATCACATCCGTGTTTTTCCTTTAACAGTTTGTTGTAGAAACGAAGAGTCTCCCAAGGGTCTTCAATGGCGGCTCCACCAAAGGCACCAGGAGCCTTGAAGTGTGCATAGAGCTTGGGATCATTGGACAAGACAGCAACGAGGCCGATCTTTCGGCTTTGGGTTCCATCTTCCGATTGGATTTCAATAATATGGTATGGTACTTGATACTTCATCATATCGTAGCTTTGCATATTGGAGTTGATCCAGATTCCAGTCCATTCTTTGACATGGCGACAGGTGGTGGCATGAGGGATATCAGCTTCATGATTTCCCCACGTTAGGATATCAATCGGCGTGGCCTTGAGGGCTTGTATCATACCAACACCTCGGTCGATACTAGCGAGCAAATAGGGTGACAAAAAGTCTCCAGTCAACATGGAAACAACCTTGGCCTTGGGACCTTGGGCTTGACGAATTTGTTGAAGCATCGTCTTGAGCGAGGCAAAGTTATCCAAGGTATAGACATCGGTGATTTGAACAATGGTCAATTTGCATTCGTCTGGCTTGGGGGGTTCCATATACCAGGGTTGATCAAGAGCAACTTCATCCGGCGAGTTCATATCGGGCTCGCCCGCTTGTCGACCTCCGCTACGGCGAAACAGATTGGCGAGAATCTCGGCAAAACTTGCAAGAGACATGGTCGTTGTTTCCTTTTTGTGCTATACTTTGTATTCTTGTTAGATGAGAGGATCCTACCGAGAGGTCATGGATGGCGCTATCTCAAGTCTTTAGTGAATGAAAAAAGGAAATAATGACAAAGTTGTGCAAGTAGTCGCTGCCTAGTTGGCACGATTTCGTCTTGTGTCGAAAAGCGATAGATTTGTGGAGTCAAGGTTTTTGGTTTCAAAAGTCTCATCCGTGGTTTTGATTGGTCAATCGATTGGTGAGTGCGAACCCTATAAATAGATAGATGTTCGCCCCCTTCTGGCACGTTCCTCCAATCGGGACCTCGTACAGCCAAAAACCTTCGCACGAGAACTGATCAAATGTCAAATGTCATTGACAACAAGACACGAATTAACATGGAATTTCTGGATCTTTGGTTCTCTCTGCGAATGACGATCACAAGATGTGCACATCGGAAACCATCTTCTGGTACAAGCTGTATTTTTAGACAACCATTCCCTTGTTGTCTGCGTCTTGCCTCTTTAGTTCTTATTCTTGTTGCTGTTGAAACAAACATTGTCCACACAAGATGCCGAGTTGGATTTTGAGACCAAGCCGTTTCCTTTTCCTTCTGCTGGTGCCATGGACATGCCACTCCGTTCCCAGTGCCACAAGTAGTAGTACTTCCGGTGCGTTGGAGTTTACGCAGTGGTTGGAATTCCATGGCAAGTCTTATGAAACTGAGGAAGAATTTCTTCGTCGACAAGAAATTTTTCTTGTCAATGCAGGGATTGTGGAACGTCACAATCATGCCTTTGACAAGGGATTTACCAAATATGTCATGACAACTGAATCACCCTTTGCTGATTTGACTGCCGAAGAATTCACATTGCAATATTTGATGGAAGGTCAAAATTGTTCCGCCACCCATGTATCCTCGGGCAAGCTACACGATACCATCATGACCGGTGCGCGTGTCCCCCTACCATCCTTTGTGGATTGGAGGACTCGAGGAATTATTACCCCAATCAAGAATCAAAAGCATTGTGGATCTTGTTGGACCTTTTCTACAACGGGGACATTGGAAGCTCATATATGCTTGCATGGTACTCAACCCGGTGGAGTGGATTGTACCAAGTGGACCGGATTGGCGGAACAACAATTGTTGGATTGTGCCACGGCCTATGACAATCACGGTTGCAATGGAGGACTTCCTAGTCATGCCTTTCAATATATTAAAGAGGCGGGTGGATTAGACACCGAGGTATCCTATCCCTATCGTGCGGAAGATGGTGGTCCTTGTGTGGCCAGTCCTTCGTCGTGGGGTGCTCATGTGGCCGAAGTCTTTAACATTACCGCCTATGATGAAGAGGATCTTGTCGCCGCCATTGCTCATGTCGGTCCAGTCAGTATTGCATACCAAGTGTCTCCGGATTTCCGTCTTTACAGTCATGGTGTCTATGATAGTTTTAATGCCACTTCCAACGTAACCATGTGTGAATCCGGTCCTATGGATGTCAACCATGCCGTGGTGGCAGTAGGATATGGTGAGACCGAGGGCTCGGAAGATTCTCCTCCGGTCCCCTTTTATATTGTTCGCAACTCTTGGTCCACGAGCTGGGGAATGGAAGGTTACTTCTGGATGGAACGTAACAAGAATCTGTGTGGGGTTAGTGATTGTGCCTCCTTTCCCATTGTACCCGCCGCCAACAAGAAAAGCATCGAACGTGCCCCCGACGCGTCGGTAATGCAACATCTCCGTACTGCCAAAGTTGAATGAGGCCTTTTGCCGCATCAGATGTCCTTCCAATCGACTCTGAAACAAAAGATACTACTAACTTGTATCTTTGCGTAAAACGGACGTTAGTATATTCATACTTGTTTCCTCTTCGTACTGTTATTTTACAGTTAGTCTAACAAGTGAATCTTTCATTGACTTCTTCGATCACGACAAAAAGGTTCCGAAGCAACATGCAACAAGTTCGAATCACAGCGCGAAATCCATGCCTCTACATCCTCACGATACTTGCATTGCTCCTTTTACATATTGGATAGAAAGAGACTACAAGGATGCAGTGTTTCTTTCGATCCACCACTCCCACGACTACAGTGCAAGCCCTCTCCCGAAGGTACTCTGTCACGACTGCCTGTCGATCATCATCATCAATATCGCGATATGGGCTGGGTGGCCACCATTGGAAACGATTCAATCCAGAATCCTATCAAGAATTGATTCGACTGGCACTTTCTCGACCTCATCCAGTCTCCTATTTTGAAGTGGCGGGTCAAGAAGGTGGTGACATAGCCATGGTAGGGGCGATTCAAAGTGCCATTGAACGATTGCCACAATTGGCCGACCTTCCCATGACTATTACCACTCGGATTGGCTATCGTACCATTGAATCGTCCGGTGATCCTGCCCAAAAGAATATTCCTGGACCAAACGATGTGGTCATGACGGAAGAGGACGGAAAATCAAGTAATGTGGTTCACAACTTGTCCAGCGAATATATTGAAGCAGCGTTGCAATCCTCTCCCCTCTTGGAATTGCAACAAGATTTGAAAAATCTTCACTTGGTGTATTTGCTGCAAAATCCCGAAGTTCAAGTTTTGGAATTGTTACGAAATCAACCCAATGCCACACGTACCGAACGACAAGCCTTTATTCAAGAACGGTGGATTCCAGCTTTGACCACCTTGCAACAATTTTCGACGCAACATGAAAGGGGCGACATTTCCTTTGGCCTGGTTAGTAATGGATTGGGTATTCCTGTCGAAAATAATCATCCCATGCAATTAGATCCGGAAATTGTGATTGATGCTGCCAAATCACATGATCGTTTCTCGACAGTGCAACTACCAGCCAATTTATTGGAACAACATGGTTGGGAGGTGGCGCGACGTCTTAAACAAGCCGTACCACACCTTACCATTGCTTCCATGCGTCCATTAACTTGTTTTCCTGATTTGGGAACGGGATCGGGTCATCCCTTTCGATTAGTGGATTATTGCCTGCCGACCTTGGATGGAAAGAATCCTTTTGCCCCCATGGGTGATTCACTCGTGGATAGTAATGATGATGGGAACAACAACATCACGTCCACCTGGCAATATACCCATGAAATGTCTGGTATCCCATCCATTTATCAAATTGCACTCCAGACGGCCATGTCCCATTTTGATGCCGATGAATTATTGGAAATCAAACAAGACCGTGACTTGACCATGGAAGAACGGGAAACCTTGGATGGTTGCAAATTGGTCCAAAGCATGATTCATGATTTGGATACGGATTTGGAACATGTCCGATCCTTTGCTGCCCATGAAGAAGAATTATATGGTCGCATCATTCCATTACTCTATGACACGTTTGAAGCCATGGATGATCAAACGTCGGATGTGCTGCAAGCCTACTTTGCCGCCTATGCCGTAGCGGTACGGTATTCGATTGCCAAAAAGACTCGACAAATTCTCCAACAGGGAGAAAAGGGTGGAATGACTTCCTCCTCCTCTCCTACTGTCATTTACCCTGATATTCCATCCACCATGACTCTACAAGAATATTCCCTCCGACATTTACTGGCCGAACCGGCCTTTGATCGCATCGTCATTGGTGCTTCGACGATGCAAGATTTTCGACATTCCGTGGAACTGATAGAGAAGATTTCCATGGATGAAGCACCAATGGATGCCATTAACAAACTCAACCAATAAGAAGGTTGATTCGAATTAAGTTTCTTCCAATACCAAGGACTAAAAAGTTTAAAACAAGTCATGTTAAACTTTTGAACTTTAACCCGATACGATTACGTCTATGGACGGGTGTAGACTATCTCCCCGTTCGTTTCCGATGCGAATCTAGTACACTGGGGGTAATTTCAAGTCCCCAATGAAGCAACGTTTGGCGGATGACTGGACTAATGGATCGGTCATCATGGGCGGCACCCGCAGAGAGAATTTTGTTGCAGAGTTGGGAACGGAATCGTCCTTTTGGTCCAGCCGATTTTAACCAGCGAGATATTTGCCTGACATCGTCCGAACATCGTCGGCCTTGATAAAATCGACAATACCATTGAAACCATCCATAGGGGTCAGATTCGACAATCCAACCGGAACTTTCCCACATTCCCAGGGAACCCCCACATTGAACACTATATTTGTTTATCTGTGGACGATAGGTTGTCGATGTCAACCAATCCATGGACAAACCCTTGATCCATTCGAACGGGACCGTGTCGTTCAAGACGTCACGTGATTGGTAGGAAATGTTGGTGACAGCTGAAGCTATAGGCCGAAAGTATGTCCCACCAAATGACCCTGCTCGAAGAATTTCTTCTGGGGTAAGATTGGGTTTGAAATCGTTCAAAAGACTCTTGCACTCGGAATCGTCGGCAGTAAACATCAGTACTCCAGTAGTTTTCTCGCGTTTGGGAAGAGGACAAGTTTTGGGATACATTGTGACAGGGACTGGTGGGAGAGCGGGAGGGTCCTTGTAAATTTCCTTTTTCTGGACCACTAGCCGCAAGCGGTATTCTGCGACAGATTTTGGAAGTCCAGGCTCACTCGAATAAACAGACGATAAATCTTTGTTCTTTGTGACGATTCGTTTTTCTTTGCTTCATTTTCTGCAAGAGTCTTCCACTCGTCGAGAAGTTTCGATGCGTCATCAACGAGGTTCTTCCAATCTGTTTGCATTTCCCCTTGTGCTGTTCGTTCATGGCGTTTGAAGCAGCGGATAGCCTTGGTAAGTAGTTTCCCAATCTTTGCAGCCTCCAGGACAGATACACCAAAATGTTCATTTCTGCTGTCAGAACCAAGCTCATTCAGCAAGTCTCGACAATTTTCCAGAGATGGAACTGGATTGTCCAGAGCTTCTTTGATCAGTCTCGTGCCGACTTCATGTAGTCGCTTTTCCAACAGAATTGACCCCTGCATGATTCTCCTTGTGAGAAAAAGTAAAGTTCATTTTCGAGTGACGGCAGCAATACGAAGTCATCACAAACCATTTTTTACAGTGAACGGCGAACGATCGTTCTCTTCAATGAGTCGAGGTGGTCACAAACATGACTGAGGCTCCTCGTCACTCGCGCTTTGCGCTTGAGGGCTATTATGCCCCAACTCGTCGTTGTTAACGACCAAGGAGGTACTCTTTCCATCACAAATTCTACCCGTTGAAAATCTGAATAGTTTTTATAGAAGCTACCGATAGCCCTGGCGCCTAGGAAAATTTTGTGGCCCTTTGGATTGTTCCTGGTCCTGTTGTTGTTCTTGTTGATGTGCTAGTCTACCAAGAAGAGTTGCACGTTCCTGCTGAATCCTTCTTAGCAAAATGTACTCCGCAGCAAGTAAGGAGCGTTCGTATTCTCCCACCGCGGAAATTTGCGTTGATGATGGCAATGATGATGTTGATGCCAGGGATTGCTGTGGTAACACCAACGGCTGGTTAGATAATGGGGCGAGCAGGGACCATGGAGACTGGAATCCTCGAGGCAGGAATCTGGTGTCGTGTGACGATGCACCAGGTAGGAGTCCCAACGTGCCAGAGGAGGACGAGTCTTGAGGTCGGAATAAAGCCGTCCTCAAGGAGGACTGAAGAGCTCTATTTGTGTCGTCGTCAACAGCACGATTTTGACTATTCATATGGGGGTGATTTGTGGTAGGAAAACTGCCTTCCGCAGTAGTGGGGTATGTGGTCAAACAGTCCAAAGAAATCCTCCTTTCGTCCGGTGGTTGGGTCAACGCTTCTGCTTTCCCAACAAAGTTTGGGCGGCAACTTCTTTTGAGCTCTGAAGAAGAGACGGAGGATGTCGAACTCGCCCTTGTCGCCATTGCTGTGGAGTACCTCGGATCCCAGTCGATGCTACTTCCACCCAAAAAGGGCCGGAGGGCGCTGATGTGGCCCTCCTTGGCACCATGGTGGGAAGGAAACCAGGATGACTTGATATGCCACCAAGTAAGTGAGGCATGGGTCGAGTGCTACTGTGGTAAAGGAAAGAGGGAAAAGTATCAACGTCAGGCCAAGGTGGTGGTGGTAGTAATGGCGGGGGGGGCACTGTTGCATCTGAATCGAGTGCAATACCCGCCGGGGTCGTTTGTCCTCCATTCTCTATTTCTTGCCTATTTCTACCACCAAAGCCTTTCTCCTCAATGTTGAATGATTCGCTAGCACCCTTGGCCGATGATGATTCTTCCGTATCATCCTTGTCCATATGATTAACACTATGTCCGTCACGTGCCGCCGGATAAGCGACAGGAACTATGACGTCTTTTTTCTGCCTCTTCGAGGCATCGTGCTGGTCGTTTGACGTCGTTCTCATGCGCTTCACAGGCTGCATATGTCGTGTAGTATCAGGTACTGATGTTTCATGGTGGACACCTTTTTGTTTCCTCAACTCAAAAGTTCGATGTCGAAAGGCTTGACTTGCCTTCTCTCGAGCCAAGTCATCCCCAATCTCATAAAACAAGCCATCTTTGGAATCCTTGCGAAGAAATCGACCACCGCGCCGTCGAATCTGCTGAACAACATCTCGGGCCACGAGAGGTTTCTTTGATTTGGTAGCTTTGTCGTAAGAGTTGCTATGAGAAACAATCAATTGACGAAAGTAGCGATTTCCGGGGTGTAGATTCGTCCCTCCACCCCGTCCACTTAATACATCTGCATCTATGGTCTCTGACAACCCGAGCGCTGAAGGTTTGACGGTTTCATGTCTTTCCACGACAGATAGAATCGACACTAATTCATCATTTTGTGCTTGTATTGTTTGAGGTGCAGCGGCCGTTGCGTTATCTACCAGCGGCGCCGATGAGCGTGGTTGGTTTGACGATGGACCACCGATCCACATTTCTTTGTCCAGTTTTGTTCCTTCTAATGACGAATCTGATGAAGAAAGATCTGCCATCACTCTGTTGCTGAAACCAACGCTCCCTCGTCTCGTCGAGGACTAGTACATCGCGACCCGGAGAGACCTTGGAAAGCACCGTTGCGGAACCAGCACTCGCCGGAGTGTATATTAGTCGCGAGATTCTTCTTTCTGTTGAAGTTATTGCTAGCCTTCCACTGTTCTAAGCAAAGCAAATGACAAGGTCGAAACTCGTTGTGGCTTGACACAAGCAATCGTAATCTCTCGAATTTTTGCGTAATGTTTTATGGAGTGTGGAATGGAGAGGTAGATAATTTGCAAGTACGAAAATCGTTATTGCCTTCCCCAGGTTCGCAGTTTCCCCTCCCAAGCATCGCTGGCCTGGGTAACAAATATCGGTTTTGTCGATGCCAGTCATGTTTTCACATTCCCTCGAGACTATTCGTTTGGATGCGCAACTCAATTAAGGGAGGAAGCGACCTCAATGCCAAGAAAATCTTATGGATTCAGAGTTCGTTATTAGCGTTTACACTTAAGCACTCGAAAACAGGGTATTGACAGGGAACCGTATCCCACTTCCGATTTGAACGGGCGCTGTTCTGTACTGGGACGTCGGCAAAACTTCTATGGAGCCTTAGTAAAAGAACTAGTCATTGCAGTGTCACTCCTAATAAAAGTTGTTCTCAACCTTAAATCGTACCTACTTAGATATATGATCCCACTTCTACCGGTAATCAATTTGATGCGGTATATACCTGGTACACCCCTTTGTACGACCCCTCACAGTAATATGTCTTACCTGGTACTGTACCAGGTAAAGGCAACTGTCAATAAAAATATACAATGTCCATGATATTTATTATTATTCGGGAAATGAAATAGTTGTAGTCATAACAAACTGCAAATGCCAAACTCCAAGAACAGTTGGAAAGCACATCTCGTCGGAAGGGAAGTCGAGGAAGTTGGCGAACTTCCGAAGCATGTGAACTAATGGCCCACAATGCTACCGACTTTCGGGAGCATCTATTTGGGTTTTACGGTAGACCCTCAAATATTCAACAAATGTCAACTCTCCTTTGCCATCCTCATCCCCCATGCTCAAGAAGTTATCAAGAAGAGACGCATTGGTTGGTCCACAATCGTCGGATCGCATCATGTAATCCCTCAACTCCTGTATGGCCACGGAATCGCCGCTCGGTGCGATGGAGCTGAAGAATTCCCACTGCTTGACTATTTCACGTTTAGTGATTCCCAACTCTTCCGTAAGATCAACAAGAAAATCATCGGCCAGTCCCAGAACGGTCTGCTCCGAGTCTTCCACATGTTCCAAAAGGTCGAATTTCCGGAAATGCTGGTTCCTCATGTTTGCAACGTCAGCAGAATTTGACCATGCCCCAACTAATTCTCCAAAACGCAACGCTGTCTCAAACGTCTCGCATATAACTGCAGTAGCACCAGCATCAAGGAGTTCTTGGCCGATGCGACTGTTGCCCTCATAGACGTAGATGGGCGTTCCTTCGGGCAAGCACGATCGTAGCCGCATTGTCGTGTCTATTCGGCGGCTGTTGGAAGCGAAGGTGACAAGTACGGCTCTGGGTTTGGTCACTCCAGCTGCTTTCATCAGCTCAAACTTGCCCCCATCGCCATAGACAACGGGATCGCCAGCAAGTATTCCAGCAGTCACTCTGGCAGGATTTAGATCAAAGCAGACAATGCCTCGTTTGTTCCCACGAAACTTTGGTGACAAAGTGAGCATGTCGAGGATTGACTTTCCCAGTTCTCCATAGCCAAGTATCATTATCGAATCCTCAGGGAATGCCGTTCTATTATCGTTCACTTCTGTTTCAACATAGGCGTTCCATGCCGCAGTCAGAGCCCCTTCTTGTACTCCTGCTCGCCATTCCTCCCGGTCGATGAATCCATCATTGTTATTGTCAAGTTCTCCAAACACTTGTGCAATGGAAGCGAATGAGAAATTCAACTTTAACAACGCTGTTCTAAGCTCATCCAGGTCAATGAAACCTGAGCGATCCGTATCAATCTTGTCAAAGAGATCTGTAGCTTCTTCAACGGAAAAGGCGTTGTTGTTTCCTTCTGGACTATTTCGATCCACAAGATTCCCAGCGTAGTCACCCAGATTGGCGAGGAGTGGGGTTAAGGCCATGGAAATAATAACGGATGCATCCAAGAGTCGGGCTATTGCAATGGGAAGGACATTCAAGTCTTGAGCCAACTTGAAAAGTACCAAGGCGAATTCGCCACCCCCTGCGAGAGTTAGCGCAACTCGAGCTGCCTGCCCCCTGGTTAGGCCCAATGCTGGACCCGACGCAAAGATAATGCCGGCTTTGACGGCGATAAAAGCAATTATGCCTGTAAGTAGCGTTAGCCATTCTGTAATGACAAGAGCAGGGTTCAAGTCGCCACCCGAAGTCAAGAAAAAGACTCCCAAAAGAATACTTTCAAAAAACGAGTCTCGAGATATGAGCGACGGAGAGCATGACATAACAATGTGATAGTGGCTACCACGACTTACCCCTCGAAAGGTTTAATATCCGCTTGGATTTGAGCACGATATCGGTTTCCGGCTAGAAGCACACCGGCTGCAAAGGCACCTGTACTCGCCGAGAGACCCAAAAAGTCGGCTGCTTGACCCATCCCCACGGCCACTAAAAGTGTAGCAGCAACAAACGTTTCTGTGGATCTGGTAGCAGCGACAATATCAAAGACATAACGCAATACAAAACTCCCCGATGCTAGTAGAATACCAAAACCGAGTGTTGCTTTCGTGACCAAAATCCCCAACTCTACGCTCGTGGATGGACCAGAACCAGCCAACAGTGGCAAAATCACCAACAAGGGCGCTACGGCAAGGTCCTGAAGTAGCAAAATAGACAACCCCGCAATTCCTTCGGGTCGATCTTCCCATCCCTTTTGTTTCAGAACCGGCAAGATGAAGGCCGAAGATGACAATGCGCCCGCTGCCGCAATGCAAAAGGATTGCACAGGATTGTCCACAATGGGCCGCAATAGTTTAATGTCCAGTGGAATACCCATTTCTTGAACGTATTTGAGGATGACAGGTCCGCCCCAGAATGTACCAATAAAGATACAACCAATACTAAGCAACAATTGAAAGACTCCCAATCCCGTGAATTTTCCCAGTTCCTTGATGCGTTCTGGACTCAAGGAAAGTCCCTCATTGAAAAGTAAAAAGAGAATACCAAAGTCGCCTAGTTGAATATCAGCCTCAGAATTGGAAATGAGCTTTAATCCAAAGGGACCAATGAGACATCCGACCGCCAAAAATCCAAGCACAGGAGTGATCTTGAGGGCCTTGCAAAATGGGACAACAAAAACACTGGCTACCAAAAACACAAACATATCATGACCCAATGCATCATAGTCACTAAGAACCGGTGCATTTTCCAAACCACCCGATAGAGAGAGAGTTGGTTGGAGCGCCGAGACTAGATCATGCACAAAACCCAGTGGCTCTCCTGTCATGTATAGCGCCGAGCGAGGCGAAGAATGCCAATGGCTTGGAAGCGGACGGCTGAATGTGACACCACGTGTTGGTGCAAAACCAGACACATGGCAACAACACAGGGATGCTACTAGGCTCACGAGCACTCGCCAAGCTTGCCGATGGCAGTCTCTCATTCTATAATATCATTGTCTCCTTGCTTTCCAATGGGTTCTCGGATTTTCGAGCGAACGAAGCAGTTGTATCGGGAGCTGGCGTCATGGTTCATCGGTTGCGGGAGTACGGAGCCGGAAGGAGCCACGTGGAAGCAAACGGAGAGGGAAGTGCGGTGACATTTTACGGTTAAAATCTTCTTGAATAACCGTAACTTCAAAATTTCGACGAACTCCCGAAATTTTCACCGGTGTTCCTTGCCTGCCGGCTATCCTACTACCTGGTATCATACCTGGTACGGTAAGTGAGGTCACGGACAGGAATACCACGTCATCAAATCACGGTTTGGGCCCCGCGGCCCCACACTTGCTTTCAAGCGGCCACACCACTACCGGTAGGTTTTGGTGGTTTATATCATTATAGCATTCTTGTTTATATGAAATTACAAAAGTGAAGAGGCTTGACATTACACTAACGTTAGAAGTTACAGTAAAATGGTAGCTACCTAGTAGAATTTGTGGCTACCGTATCTCCTATCTCTCTCTCTTTTATCATAGTACTTGTACAAGCTACGGCAGCACTGTGACGCGCAGATTTTTCCGCGTGTACATGTACCTGGAACAAGGACTTGTCATGTGACAAGGGGTTGTGGCAGGCTATCCGTACTTCTCTAGACCTACGGTAGTAGGTCACACTCGACTTGAAATGATTGCACCCGTACCCAGTACTACCGTAGTAACTTGATAGTAGTTGCAGGTTTCCCCACAGGTTATCCATTTATGCAGGCGGAGGCCATGGTAACCTGTTCCAGCTGTACCTGGTACCAGGTATTTATGAAATCAAGAAATCACGCGCCATGGTTACCAGTTCAAGCTATGTATATATAGATATATACATGTGAAATCATTACAGTTTTATATTAGCACGCATACCTATGATTAATTACTTCCGTCGGAAGATATAAAAGAGAGTTGGACGTGGTGGTCCCCTGTTGCTACGGTAGTAGCCCTCGTTGTTCTCTTCGTTGTTTGGTGATGGCACTACTGTCACGCTATAAATTCCTCACCGTGACTAATAGTTACTACCGGTCCCGGCATTACCGGTACTACCCGAGTGTACCTGGTATTTTTCTGGTGTTGGGAGGAGTTGGAGAGGGGCAAAAAGTATTCATCGCATTGAACTTGAGTGAAGCCTTTTGCCGGTATTTTTATCTGGTACGTTTAGCAAAAGTCGAGAGACGCGAGTGAGACATTTTACCGCGGGGATGGTTTCGAAGCGACGTGGCCATTGGGGTAGAATTGCCCGGTGGACAATACGCCATGACTAAATAGCTTGTGCCATAACCGGGTCACTGCGCGTTGATTTCGGTCATGATCGACGCAAGTCCACATAGAGAAGATGATTGCACATGGCATTCTAGGGCCGTTTCTCTATTCGTGCCATGTGATGGATTAGAGGGTGTGACATTGAAGGACTTAATGTCTCGGATGACTCGAACATCCGAAGCCCATCATTCGCGTGTCACGACGAGGATACCTTTTTCCCGCAATTCTCTCTTTCGGCTTTGCCATGGCAGTACAACGCGGTACATGTAAGAGAGAGCGATGCGACCAGCATCTCCTTCTTCAAGAAGGACAAACGACTCTCGGTGGGAAATTCTTTACCCTTTTTTCTCATGGGACTAAAAACAACGCCACATCTGGGTGGGGAAAACGACATGACGTCGAACGGTTCGAGATATTAGCTTCTCGCTTCTCTCTTTGGTTTTTTTCGAGAATTCCTTAATAGCGCCGCAGAGCATCACGTCCTCGGCGATGACAGCGTGCTTCTTCTTTGGCAAGAGTAGAGAAAATCAATTCTGATTGCTAGTAGGCCATGCATTGCCCCCTCTAGAACGACTGGAACGAAGAAAAAATTAGCAACGAATCTGGGCGGAGATCAAGTAGCAGCAAAACAATCTTTGTGCGAATAACATCTTTCCCATCAACAACAATGGCATCAGTAGCTGTGTGTCCCATTCGATATGAACAACTCCCCGTTTTACAGTCAGTGTGTGCGTATGGCTCGGAGACGTTGGTTCCAAACAATGATATTTGTCGGTTGTCTTATTACCTGAAATGTTGCGTCGTGGGATGTGGGATTAATATTGGGATAGATGAGAACCTCCTCGATTACATGAATGCCCATCAACTTTCCACTGCACAACAAGAACTCATTCTTCGTTATGCATTCTCAGATCTGAGTGTTGTCAATCTGATGAATCGTGCATTCATTTTGGATGATCAACATGTTCTTTTACCACGGGGGACACTCAATACATTCTTTGAGTTCAAAACGGCATCGACTTACTTTTCCATAGACAGTTTCACCATTGCAACGGGACAAAAGGTTTACGTTCACAAGGTCATGCTGTGTACCATCAAGTGGATGAAAGAATATTATCTGGAACCCTTTGTTCGGTATCAACAAGGGAATCCCATGATTGAGATTCGGGCGACTCCAGTGGCAGAAGGCGATGAGATTTCCTATGCTGTAGGAGGTGATGATTACTGCTACCAAGGCATGGTAGTGACGCCGGTACTGGATCATTTCGAGGCAGCCGCAGCTGCTGCCACCGGACATGTCCTTTGTCGAACATGTAGCGAATGTTTCAAGACGATACAAATGAATGAATCTCCATCGTATAGGTGCACCCAATGTTCCCATGCAGAATATTGTGAGGAATGTTATGGTGCCGGGAGTCATGATCAAACGCATGTTTTCGAACGAATATGTCGAACGTCGGCAGAATATCTTAGTGCGCGAGTGGAAGCCTTACAAATGGACAATGTATCTTTCCTTCCGGATGTTCCCGTGGCCATTGCCGTTCCCATTGAAGATTCCATCGACACAATGACAACCACCGAGGCAATGTCGCAGAGTGCTGTTTGTCAGGGTGAACCTGTGGCTCGCGCGATTGATGCTGGAGATGATAGTGTAATAACAAAAAGTGATGCACGGAAGCGACGCCGACGTTTATCGTCCGTGTCATCGTCAGAAGAAGAAAGTCTTGGAAACAAGCGGCATCGCAAATCATTTGCGGGTAGAGCGTCCCATCGAAAAGGTGGACTGAAAACTCATTGACGTATATCATCGTGAACGAGAGATGCGAAGCATTCTTGGGACACGGGTGCGCATCTTTCATGGCTAAAAACAGTACTGTACCTCAGATGTACGGGTGTGATGAGGGAGGATTCAATATTTTTATGGATTGGTGGAGCTTGCTGGTAGGGTAAACAGTGCAAGTCTTCGAAATCTTAACCACAATGTCTCAACCCTGTACGTGTTGAGATGTCTACTATAGACTGTAGCATCCAACAGTTCTCATTCTTCCCCCACCATCATCATGGCATGGTGCTCCAGTTTTGTTCAAGGGGAACATTGCACGATGTCCTCGAGGGAACCAGACTGAGACGACCGGATGGAAGGTGTACTCTTCTTGACCTCCCGTGTCATGCTTGTAGGAGATGATGAGTCCATAACTTGCTGTTGGTAACAATGATTCCATGAATTATCGTGATCTTGACCTTACGATCCCTAAACCCAGAAGCCAAATGAAATTTTGGGTCGTGTTGTTTGTCAAACGTCGTACCTTTCCCGCCAGTGCCGTTGAGCGCCAAACTACCCTTGTTTGGCTCATACGGCATGAACCGATTGATTCTTCCACCTTGTGATTTCGTGTCTCTGGTTACATTATGGATCCAACGACGAAATCGAATCCCATCACATCACCTAAAAAAGGACATTCGAGTAGGTTTCGGGCGGGCCTTGGACAGTGTCAACATGGATGAAAATTGTAAGCTCCTACGGCCCCTTGTCTGTTGTGATGGAAACTGATTTGCTTGAAATCGCCTTCTTTCCAATGATCATCACAAGTATGAGATATTTGGAACCAATTCGTGTCTGTTTCATTTCTTTTTGTCAGTTGAAATTTTTTCTTTTATCGTATTATGTGTGGCAAGCGATACTCGACTCGTCTGACTTGACTATGGTGTCAACGACCGTCCGTCGAATTTATGTTGTGGCAGCGCCCCCACATATTTGGCATTGTCTTTTATTAGTACTTTGGAACAAAGACTCACAGTCAGTAGTGATCATCCTTTCCAGGCATCTATGATCTATTTCACAATTAGATTTCATTCTTTGCCGTTGGGTTTTTGAAACCGAATCCAGAAAATGACAGTAGGAGTTTCGTCCACTTTTGAAACTACTATCACCGACCCTACTGCCACCAAGAATGGCAGTGGGGGTTCTCTACCGACCTTGATTCCACCACCGTTGGTGGCCGAAACTTTGCAATATCGTCTCGAGACGGGAAATATTGCCAAACAGGGTGGTCAACGTGGATCCTTGACGCGGTGTGCCCAGAAATTGGGAATCTTTCAAACAAATTTATTAACATCGTCACCGGATGCCGAACAAATAGAATCTTCCAAACAAGATTTACTCCAAGATTTGGAATTGTGTCAATTGGAATTGTACAAATTAATTTTATTACAACGAAACTTAGATGCCCAAGTTCGATGGAATGCCAATGCCGAACAAGATCGTCAACAAGAGATTGATCAATGGTCCCAAGCGGTCCAATCCAGTCAAACCGAGGCCCAACAGGCTCAATGGACCCAATCCTGTTTCTTAGAATACGAGGCCTTGGCCAAACTTATTCATGATCATCATCCACAATCCAGTCGAGTTTTGAAGGAGCAATTGACTGAAATTGAAAAACAAATTGTCGAATTGAAACAGGAAGAGGGAATCACTGATCAAATGATGAAAGTTCGCGAGAGCCAATTCCATCTATTGATACAATACATGTTGGATTTGAAACGATCTTTGAATGATACCGAAGATGAAGAGAGATTTCTTGATGTGGCACACCAAGTCAGTAATAATGATGAAACTGCGAAACAGCAAGAAGGCCCATCCAGTGCCAGGCGTTCACAGAAAAAGGCAGGTAAAGATGAGATTGACGCGATGGATGTCGATGATGATCCTGATGCAGATGATGATGGTGATGACAACAATGATAATGACGAAGATGAAGATGGCGAGGAGGGTTTGTATAATGATCTGATATAGTCTTTGATGGAGCTTGGCGATTGCGGGAGAACCAACTGTCGTTTGGCTGTACCCAATTCTCTCGAGTAAGAAAAGTACAAGTACCCATTCATACAACCGGGACTTGTGAAGTGAGGTAAAGCAATAGATCATGCACTTGGGGGAATCTATACTTGGTCAAGGGACATCTCCCGACGAACCTTGCTCAAGATTTTAGGCAACATGTGAGACGAATTGTGGGGTCATAAAAATGGTAAAATTCGTTTTTTCGTTGAATGAATTACTTCTATGCCACTAAGTTTTTGTTCCAATCAAAAATTGGAGACTCGGTCATGGCCAAAGTAACCAGAGCTCTCGTGATCTTGGTTCTCGCATTACTAGTTTGGCTCTTTTATTCATCGCCCTTGCCTTTGCTGGTCACAAAGCAGTTGGAGGCGCAGGCATGATACAAGGCCGAAAAGAGACCTGCCGCGAGACCTGAAAGCTCCCAAACGAGTTCTTCGTGGACTGTCCCACCCTTGGGATGATTGCCAATTTTGAGCCCTGCCATGATGATTTCGACAATACTCCAAATGGCCATGCCAGCCGACAAGACGTAGATAATTTTGACGGGAAAACACAAGATATAATGGCACAGGAAAAAGACTGGAATTGCCGCCGAGATTCCATAGTAAATCAACCATACCAACTTGGGGCCCTCATGTTTCCCATCAAGGGCCGCATAGATAAAGGCACCCACAAAGAGAAGGCTAATCCCCGTGATGGAAAGTCGTTTGCACCAAGGGCCCTTGTCCCCTGATGATGCAGCAGTTTTGGTGGTGGTAGGAGAGACTTCCATTGTCGGGTTGGTCGTTGCGGAAGACCTGTCGGCCGTATCCCAAGCCTTGCCACTTTGACTTTCTGTATCGACATCGGTGCTCAACCAGTCGGGACGCTCTGACGTAGGAGGCCCGGTGGTTTCGTTTTCAGGAGTATGCCACATTTTCGATGGTAGTTGTTGCTGTTTGTGCGGTGAGAGCAAGGCTACTTTGGAATGTGGGGCGCAAATCGAAAATGCTTTGGTAGACCAACAAGATGAGTTTAGTGTTGTGGACGCAACAAAATGTCCTCTCACACCGATAGGACCAACGACGTCGGTCCCTTCCTGTTCCCAGAGTCGTTTCAGAGCCACATTTTTTGCTTGTGCCCGCGGAGTCAACGGTCGGAAACAGATTTATGGGTGGGAGGCGTTGATAGTTGCGTGTCGGATGGACACGTTTGCACCTCGTCACATATGCCTCAAGACTGTCCACAAGACTTGACTCCCGCCGCGCCAGTGATTAAAAATGACACGAGCGACATGTGGTTCGCAAAAGTAGGAGAGTTGTTTCTTCTTTGGAAGGAGTTTCGAAATGGTTTGCAGTGGGAACATTTGACATTGGTTTTGTCTAGGTCCATTGCAGACACCTACAAAGCTATGATGCGTCTGCGAGATTCTGGGGTGCTGAAAGGACTACGACTCGGCTGCAAGTCTCTACATGGATTGGGTCCGTCAATTGATAGTGTTGGCCGCAGCCGATTCCAACACCTACTGTTGAGAAATGGAAGAAGAATCCACAGTGACGCGTCTACAAAAAAGACATCTTCTACCCATGATAAAGAAGCGACAAGATCCTGGTGGAAAGGTATCATGACCATGCCCCAAGTCGTTCCCAACACTGGATCGATTGCTCGTGATATTCTTGCCGCCGAACGCACCTTTCTTGCTTGGAGTCGAACCGGTTTGGGGTTTGTCGGTGCTGGTACCGCTCTATTTACCGCCTTTCATCAATCCAATGAATGGAGAGGGGAGGATGCGATAAATAACAGGGATAGTAATGCTGCCGGGGATGGCAAAGCAAACGCCTCATCAAGGGCCACATCATCGGTGGTTCACAAACAAGATTCTCAAATATCCTCCATTTTGACTATCCATGATCTTCATTTCTATCCAACACTTGCGGCAGCCTTGTTGGTTGGGAATGGTGCCTTCCTTCTCGCTTTTGCCACTCGCCGCTATCTTCGAACTGTCACTTTGATGACACGTCATCCTGATCATGGCCTTTTCCCTATTGATACCAAAGGCACTCTCATGGCAGTCGCGGTAACAGCAAGTTCGACATTGGCATCATTAGGACTCGTCCTTTCCATGGCAAGAGACAGTGCCTTTACTACCAGTCCTCGACAGAGCAAAAGACTGCCATGTTGACGATATCGATATCAGAGTGGGAGGGTGAATGGGTCCAGTAGCGGAAAAGCCCCTGCTGACTGTGAATCTGACATTGAAACTACGACGTTGGCACTCTTTGTCAACGCATACTGCATGGATGTACGCAAACACAAAAGCAACAAATGCATCTCCTATTCCATCGCTCACCCTCAGAAAAGTCTAAATAGCAAATATTGGATTTGACAACCCACCACAACTTGCATTATCACTGAAAATCTTTGGGTTCCAACGAAACACAGTTATGGATAGAATGCTCACAGAACACTACAATACATATATCCAGCGTGCATGTATGTGTCCCTCTGGCATTACCTGGAAAAATGCAGTTATCCCAAATGATGAGGTCTAGACTTGTTTTGTACTAGGACATTTTGCATGGTCCCTTGTATGTTCAATGAAAAGGTTGTTGTCAGTGACTTGCTTCATCTTTTGATTTATTTTATACAAGCAGTACTAAACATTAGTAAATAGTAAATTTTTATAGGGGAAACTGTTATTTTACGTGTCGAAATGTCACCGAATCTATAACACCATCCTCATGTTGGGACAACTTATCCCACCAACGTCATATGGGGTCTTAAAATGCTAACTTATAACACGATTCTCATAAGGTGAATAACTTAAAACACGCACCTCAAGTCAAACA
>SWEM01000362.1:0-31585 GCA_019593585.1 Nitzschia palea | reverse complement strand
CCCCTCTAGCTTGTGGTTTCCATTAAATACCGGTAGAGCTGCTATTATTATTATTATTATAATAATTTTTCTTCTTTTTCTTCTTGGGGGCTGGTAATGGAATTTCGACATTGTCAAAGTCTAATTCGACCTTTTCTTCTTTCATATCATCGACATCCACAAAGTTGCCGCGGCGTGGTGGTGGTAGTGGTGCCTGTTGTTGTTGTTGTTGCTGGTCATGTTGTTGATGGGGAGGTCGATCTTCAGTCAAACCATATTGCATGAGATATTCAGCCGATCCTTCCACGGCTCCATTAGTATTATTGGTAGGTGGTGGTTGGAATCGTTCTTGTCGTTCTTTGCGTAATTGTTCTTCTTGTTGTCGTCGTTCTTCTTCCCGACGCCATAATTCTGGTTCGGGATCTTCGGCCAAGGGAGTTTCGGCTCCGAGAACGGGAGAGGGTACGAGCGAAAAATTTCGTCCACAATCGACCAATACGGGTGGTACCGGTCGTTGTTCTTGGGCATCCCAGGCCTCCATCATACTTCCATCATGACATTTGGCCCGTTCGGCCAATAGGAATTCGGAATGTTTCTTTAACAAGTGTTTTTTCAAAAAGGAATAATCCTTGAAGAGTTTGCGACAAAAATGAAAGCTACAACGAGCTCGACCATCTTCGTCAATTAAGGAATGGTCTTGAATCCACATGGGTTCAATATCCTTTTCTTCGCGGGCAATGCGTGAGGCTTCGGCATCCTTTTCGGGAGTCAGAATTGTTTGACCCCATTTGATTGGGTCATCAATCCACGGTTGAGCCTCTGCCAATGACTTTTGAATCGATTCCTCATGACGTTGGACCAAGAGATCCACCTTGGGGGGTTCATTCGTCGTGGTGGCAAGAGTCGCGTCCGTGGTGGCGGCAGCAGCTGGTTGTAATATTTCGTCGGCAATGCCCAGACGTAAATGAATGGTCGAGACGGCATGAGTTCGATTGAGAACATCCGCAACGCGTAGTGCTTGAGAGCATCCATTGTAAAATGAAAACAAGTGTACCCGTCTCAAGTAGGCAATGGCCAAATCCAATGCATCTTCCATATCTTGGGGTGATGCGGACTCAGGATCAAAGCCAGGGATAGCTTGGGGTAGCAAGGTTTCTAATCGAGCAGGAGTTGGAATATTCCGTCGAATATCATGGGCTTTGGCCAGGGTATGGGCGGCTGCCATATCCTTGGCAATATGTGCTTTGCTAGAGACAGCAGCCGATAGGACTGCCACGTTGGGGGTCAAGGCCGCCGTTTGGGTCGAGACAAACAGCGTCGCCTTCCGAGGTGGTACTCCCTCATCGGTCCCTCCCACTCCACCTTTACCATCGGTATCGATGGTCATCCGACCATAGGCATCACTGCAATCCACTTCGAGTTCTAATTGTTTGGGAATATGCGTATCTTCTTTGCGAGGAACGTGATGCGCGGATACATTGGCGGGGGGAGGGAGAGTGGCACGATCGGGATTGAGTTGTTGAATAATTTCCTTGCGAATCTCTTCGTTACAATAGACATAGGCGGTTCGAAACAAGTTGCCATATCCCGGCACGGTGCTAGAATAGATTTGCACGTCGTCCGGTTTGAGTTTGGCAGCATTGGCCAAGAGGGCCAGGACGATTTGTTGATCCGTGACATGAGGAGGAACATCTTGAATGGGCAATACTTGATTGACAATGGAGAAGACATGGGCTCCTGGAACAGGATTGCTCAAGGCTGGTCGAGAGGGGCTATAGTCGTTGCCTGGACCTCCTCTGGTGGAACCCAAATGTTGTTGTTGTTGTTGCTTGACACCCCCACCCAAGCGAGCCTTGAGGACAAAAAAGCACTTGCCATCCCCGGCATTTTTGGCAAGCGAGTTTTCTAGTTCTGCTCGAAAGGCATTGGCTTCTCGAGCCGCTCGGTTTCGCTCTTGCAATGCTACTCGTTGTTCTTCGAGAGGACTATAGAGAGATCGGAACCAAGAGTCGTCCATGTGCTGATTGAAAAAGGTCCGAATGTAATTCAAGCAATAAGCCTTGCGGTAGTCATCATAATCGCGACTAACATCCTGATTGTGATTTTCATTGTTGCTGTTATTGCTGCTGGCATTATTTGGATTCCAAAGGACTTGACATTGCATCGGCTCGTCCGCGTACAAAGTCGAGGGATGCGGTGGCATGTTGTTTTTGAAGCGGCGATTGTTGTTGTTGTTGTTGTTGTTGTTGTTGTTATTGTTGCTGGAGGATGGTTCGGGTGATTCGTCGCGTTGATGCTTGCGCTTGCGATTGGATCGGTGATCGGGATTGTAACTATTGCTATTGCTGTTGGAATGGCGGTAGGGAGGTGGTGCATCTTCGGATGATCGAAACCCAGGAAATCCGTCATTGAAAAAGGCAGGATCTTCGGGGCCATAGCGAGCCGGAGAACTTCGGCCTCCTCGACCGGCGGGAATTTCTCGACCAAACTCATCCACTGCCATTGTAGTGTAGTTTATCCTTTGGGAACAGTACAGGTGCACTACTGAAACCAGTAATCGACACTTGTCGCTTGGACTACTACAACCTTGGACAAGATAAAATCGCCCGTGTCGGTTGTGGCTACCAGCATGGACATGCTTGCGGCTGTGTCAAGTGTGGCATGTCGTGCGGACATGACGAATCCAAGTGGCTGTGAGACAACGTCTGGACCCGTCCGATACTTTGAGGCATGTACTACGGTTTAATTAACCGATATCGCGTCATGTGGCCACACGTGTGGCCACATCACCCCCTCTAGCTAGCTAAACTGACCATTATCACTAGCATAATCAAAGAATTAGAAAACCCGCATTTGACCATGTATTCTATAGGTATTTACCAAGGTTATTCTGATCTCTAGGTCATTTCCTTGTTGAAACTGAACGTGCTAAGCTCTTGTGAAATTGAGCTCCTCCCGCTCATTCGGGACCCATCGGTCACCTTCCTTGTCGAAATTTCAAATTGAAATAAGTTGCTCAGGATGGACAATTCTGCTCCACAACCACCAACCAAGAAACGCAAACAAACAAAAGAACGGACATCTTCAGTCTGTAAGGGGACAGGTCATGACAAAAGGAACTGTCCAATCCGCTGAGCACAGCAGAATGAGAATCCGGGACCCAGACATGATGCCAACCAAGAACCACTTGTTGGAAGGGAACAAAGGGCCGCAACTGAGCCCCAAACCACACCAAACACTTCCAAACTAAACATGGATAGGGTCCTGTATGTTGTTTTTGATCTGGAAACCACAGGGCTATCACACCGTTACCATGAAATCATCAAGACTGCAGCGAAAATTTTGGACCCAAACGGGATTCAACTCGAAGATGCCGTTTTCGCGGAACTCATCCATCCAAGTGGTCCAATACCGGCCACAGCAACACTTGTTCATGGAATAACAAATGAAATGCTGAAGGATGCACCATTGTTCCCCGTGGTTGCACGCGCCTTTGTTGAATTCATGACCAGGGCGGAGAGCGTCTGAATTCACCAAGGAGACGTCAGCGCAAGTTGATGCAATCATTCTGGTTGCATACAACGGGGAGAGGTTTGATCTACGGATCTTGGTGAAAGAATTGGAGAAGCACAATCTTCGCAGAAGATTTTGCCAAATGAGTCGGACTTTCCCTCCAAGTTTTCACTCTCAACAGTGTACCAGTTCATCACCCGTCGGGCACCGACGTCTACTCACCGAGCTATGGCAGATGTCTTGTCAACTGTCGAAGTTTTTCGTCATTTCTTTGACAAGAGGGAGCCGTTTGTCTTTCGGTTCATTGGACAACGCCAACAAGAATTACAATCAGCCGTACAGGATGACGATTCTGATATTGATCCCAGCGGCAACACTTCTTCATCGGATGACAATGATACAGAGAAGGAGGATGAAGAAGAAGAGAGTGACAGTGGTGAAGGGACTGGTGTTGATAGTTGGGAGCAAAACACACAATTCTATCCAAAAATAGCACCCGAGAGACTGTTCAAGGCGCATGTTCAGTCCCCTTCTCGGGGTGCCAAAATCAGGACGGGTCTAGTGATCAGCCATGTGTCTGTGAACTCCCCAATCAAGGCATGGAGAAGTATCTTTTCCAATAAGATACTAGAGACCATTGTGAGCCATACCAATGAATACGGATCCACAAAAGAGAAGAAGTGGACGGATATAACTCGTCATGACTTGGAGGGATTCATTTCGGTATTGTTTCTAATGGGCGTACAGAAGAGGAAGGACAAACCATCCAACTGGTTCTCGGAAGACAAGTTGCTAGAGAGCCTGATGGCAAAGAAGATCATGAGCGGTCGAAAGTTCTTTAGTATCTTGCGTAATCTACACTGCTGCTCGGTTCATTCTCAACCATCAGGAGAAGATTATGACCCTGCCTACAAAGTCGCTGAGTTTCGAGATATGCTCCAGGAAAAGTACTCAAAGTTATTTATTCCGGGCCAGCAACTTTCGCTAGATGAGACTTTGGTACGAGCATTCGGAAGGATGAAGTTCAAGGTGAGAATTGTAAGTATAAGGCTGCCCGATATGGAATCAAGATCTACGTCATCACAGATGCAGAACAAACAGCATTTGTTCTGAAGGTCATTACTATCTACACCGGCAAAACAACGTATGACGACGATGGCGTTGACCAGAAAAAGACAGTGCAAATCTGTTGCAGGCTTCTCGAAGACTATGTCGGATCGCATAGAACTGTATATGTTGATAGGTTCTATACTTCAGTGGATTTGATAAAGGCGTTGCGAGAGAGGGATATCTACGTGACGGGTACTGTCATGTCAAACAGGATTCCAAAAGCTGTACGGATAGCGAAGAGTTCGGCTGAATTCAAGGCGATGAATCGTGGCGACAAGAAGATTTTCCGGCTTAAGATGTGCCACGCAGATGGCAAGGAATATGATGACAAGACGTATTCCTATGCAGGACTAGTTTGTTGGCGAGATCGCAACATGGTGTACTGTTTGTCGAATGATACCTGCAACTATCAAGTTGATCAGTGCAAGCGACGAAGCCAAGGCGGCCTAATCAACATCCCAAGACCAATATCTATTGGTAAATATAATCAGTATATGGGAGGAGTGGATCTTGCTGACATGAGACGGCTGCACTGCAACTCTACCATCATGGGTCAGAACAGGTGGTGGTTGAAGCTGTTTTTCTATCTGTTGGATGTTGGTACTTCAAATGCATTGGTGTTGTACAATCTAAGTTTGAAGACTGCGGCGGAGACCAATGGAACGAAAGCAAAAACCGTAAACATTGCTAATTTTAAGTTGAGGCTTGTTGAAAAGCTTGCAGGAAAGAAACTTGAAGGACTGGCGGATGAAGACGACTATGAATGTGAGCACACGGCGATCCCGATTCCAAAACCAAGGCGATGTGCCTTCTGTTCCTGGAATGGGATAAGGTCAAGAACTAGCTTTCTGTGCAAGCAATGTACATTGCCTCTTTGTTGCATTGGAAGTGGCAAGGTTGAGAACGATTGTTTCAACGAGTTCCATGCATCGTCCGATCGGCACGAAATCGTGACAAGATACAAGGCAATGCAGAAACGTGTACCAAACCATCAGAAGCC
This sequence comes from Nitzschia palea, assembly GCA_019593585.1. NCBI lineage: Eukaryota > Bacillariophyta > Bacillariophyceae > Bacillariales > Bacillariaceae > Nitzschia > Nitzschia palea. The sequence goes on along the minus strand of SWEM01000362.1, from coordinate 25,983 downwards.
TAGGCGGCTTAGTTGCACGCTACGATCGGAATTCCGAGATTTCGGTCGATTCCGTTCCGATTCCGATGATTTTGACCGGAACCGATTCCGATGGGTTCCGATCCAAAAATTGAAAAATATCGTCTTTTCCGGGAAATGTTGTAGCCTCCTGGTACATACCACCCTTGTGATTAACTTGCGTGAAGGATTTTTCCATAAACCCAGATTTGAAAGAGATAATGCGAAAAAACACCCAAAATTTATTAATCGTACTAGTCGATTTATGCCGTTCCGGCGGAATTCCGATGTGGTTACGGATTCCGTTACGAATTCCGAAGGTCAAACCAGAACGTCGGAATTCGGAATGTGCATCTAAGCTGCGAGAAGGAACCGATGTCGTGTTACCAATTGGCCGTCGCCCTTCGTATTCCTGTACCTGGCACACTACAACCGACCGAATTAACGAACTTAAATTCCCGTTCGTGTTGAGTCATATTATCACTTATAGGAAAATATTGCCGGGACACATTTACCTCTCCTCAAGATCATTCCCACACGGTGTCATGAGCAGCAGCGTCGTGGGTTTCGTTTGCAAGTAAATCCCAGTTCCGACATCAAGAGCAGCATTACTGTCCTCTCACTCTTTTGATGGTTGAGAGGTGCTTCATCAGGACTGGAACCAACCATGTCTAGGCGCAAAAAGCAAACATGCCGCGATTGCAAGTAGCAAAAAGGCCCGATCGCAAATCACGAAAATATCATTGGAGAAACTCCGACAATCGAATGCAACGAGCGACTTCGAGAAGTTGATATTCGATAGTTTGCCCCATGGTGCCGTTGAAAACGTGGTGCAGATCAAGTATTGTAAGGTACCAAATGCTGCAGTAGCAGAAGAAACTCAAGGGTGACGTATTGCTCAATGTCCTTGATGGAACATATGTCACATGGATGGATGACCAAAAACTGCTCTTGTTTTGATTGTGATCTTTATATCTGCTTCACCCAGACGGAGGGAACTGAAACTCAAATGACGGTTGGCAACCTGTTCGGTGAAGAAATCGAGCTAATCAGTACCGATACTGACAAAACTCTCGAGCAATTTCGTGCCACACGCATCACCGACAGGACATGGATTTGGATGGAGATACAGCTTATGTCGGGCCTACAAGGTTGTAGAGCATGATAACGTTGATAAAATTATTGGCGTCATATGTTTAAATGGGGAGTGGGAGGATACACGCAACGTGGCAGTTCGACTGCGCCAGATCAAGTGGGTAAAGGAGCGAACAAGGGAGTGCAACATGGACTTGGCCATCGTGTGGACCAAGCATCGCAATCTATATGCATCGATGTGTAGGGTTGAAGAGGACCTCACTCAAGTGAAAAGTGTACAGGAGGAGATGAAAAATGACCTCACTGCCGTGACGGTGGGCCAAGAGAAACTGGAAAAGGGCCTTACGAATGTGGAAACACTGCTTGAGCAACTGTTGAAGCAACAAGGTCCGTTCCAAGATACCAGGGTGGTGGCTGTCGGTGTTGCTGTGAGTGTTGCTGAGTTTATGGTTTTTGCTGTTGGTGCTGTGGCCGCAAGCCCAACCGGACCACTAACCCTAACCCTAACCCTACTAACGTTTCACTTAGGACGAAATATAGCCTGAGACGCATTTCTGTGTCACACTCATTCCCCTACCGAAGTGGGTTTTGTTTCCTCGTAAATTCCAGCCAACACTCTCATCTTCTCACTCTTTTTGATGGCAAGTGGAGGCTTGATTAGGACAAGAACCAAGTGAGGACAATGGTGCAAGGAATCAGTAGCAATGACCCGAACCTTGAAGAGGTTACGATGTCATTCAACACACTTCATGAAAGTCAGGCCAGAAGTGATTTCGAGAAACTGATGTTTGCAAACCTTCCCACGGGTCACACTCGCAACGTGAGGCAAACCAAGTCATACACAGTGACAAGTGAACAACAAGCAGAGCAAATCAAACGATCAAGGACGCGGTATTCGACAATGTAACAGGTGAATTTTGGAAGGATGGCGCTAAATTCCACAAAGAGAAGAAGAAGATTCATCAACAAGGAACTAAACTTGATATGGATATGTACCTCTATGTCGAGGAGACAACAGAGGTGGAGTTCCTTGAGACCACTATCACAAACAAGACAAGGCTCTGGATGGAGATCTTTACCAATATGCATTTGGCTCATCACAAATTGTACCAATTATTCCGGGCCCACTTCGTTCTAGAGCCCAGCAATACGGATGAGGCCATTATTGAAGTCATTTGTCTCAATGGAGAATTTGAGAATGCAGAGACCACAGCTAGACTTCTATGCCAGAACCAATGGGTACGGGACCAAGCCCAGGCACGCAATATGGAATTGGCCATCATTTGGATGAACCATCGAAACCTATATTCCTCCATGCAACCACCACAGCACCAACTGCAACCACCAAAAGCACGACCGGACCATCCGAGCCAGCACCACCACAAGTGTAACTGCAGCCGCCGCAGCAGCCACAACTAGTACAACCAAATCGATGGCAACCATTGTCGTTCTTGTTAGCCAACAACATCGGGGGCGGCGCAAGAACCATGGGGAAGGGGTCCCAGCAAAGGGGTAATCACAATGCGCGGCAACAAGCACAAGGTGCCTGTATCCAAAGGTCGTCTACTCTAGAAAAATATTACCAAAGTACTCACTTTTCTAGCAATCAATAGCATCTAGCTACCGGTACTGTGAATTGTTCTACTCTTTTCTTTTGCCAAGTATCGGTAGCGCCAACAGTAGGCAATCCACTGAACCCAAACTCGCAAACTTTGGCGATCTAATAATCTCGAGTATTGACCCAAATGCCACATGGAGTGTGCCAAGTTATTACCGATTTATAGGTACATATTTAGTTTTCTAATTCTAACGGTTGGACGGTTGACATTTCCGCCAGCGGCAAGAAGCAAGAAGCGATTATAGACGACGGTGCGAAAAGCCCGAAATGACATGAAAAACATCAGAGAAGATATGGCAAAGCTGAAAATCGTGGAAGCAAAACAATGCCAAGCATTTGCAATGCAGGAACAGATGGATGCCTTGCGACAAGCGCTGCCAACAGCATCCATTGACGTACAAGGATTGTTTTCCGCAAACGAGCCATTGGATCAATAAATGAAGAAAAGAAGAAAAATAAAAGAGCCAGTCCGAAAGGGAAAAGCTCCTTCATGTCAAGCGAGAACTCGTCCACAACGATGAACTGCGTCTCGCCGCAAAACGGCGTCTCCTGGCAACATTGAAGATCCAACTTCAAGTCTTGACCAAGAAGAAGACCTTAATGGATGAAAGGGGGAAAAATAAAGAAACGTCCGGTTTGCTCATGTTACAGAACCGACGAGGAGGTGTTCTCATCAGTCTCTATGGGTACAAGGAAGACGAGGATGATGCTGTTATGATGGAAATAACATCGGGCAAAGAGACATTGAAAGGTCGATCTGTCTTGTTTAAGTACGATAAACGCGTGCTCGTGACTGCAGCAACGGCAATGGCAGTCAAGGTGTGCATCGACGATGGAAAGTACTATAGTGGCATAGCAATTCCCTTTCTCATTGCTGCCGGGAAGACTTGTTCTTTATTTGCGACTACTTTGGACAAGAACAGGGACCCATATGTCAAGGTGGTTGGATTCCCAGGCAGTCGCAACTTTTGTCGATATATCAATTGTGAATCTTCGACATGCCTTGCAAGGAGACAATTGTTTACTGCCTTGGCCACTCTGCTCAACAAAGTCAAACATTTCTCCATGACAGTCTGTGAAGAAAAGCACCATGATCTACTGAAAAAATCCACCAAGGTCCCTTCATGGCGTTGTTCACCTTTAGCCTCTCCATCAAGTCGAATTCTACAGACTCTCATAGTCAAAGCAACACAACATATGGTAGTGACTTTCTCAAAACCAGAAGGTCGGACGAGGAAAAACTTGCCCAAGAAGCCGCTGCTGGTGGAGGCCAGTTTGTCAACGTGGAGTATCCTGTGGTTCGCTTCCTCACAATTACGGGCGATGATCTCGAATCGGAGGAACAAACAAAATCTTCATTCTTCTTTATATGCTTCCCCAGCATTATCGACTACCGCTAGCGGGATGACACCTACCAACACCAAAAGCCTTGGTGTAACAAGAATGGATACACCAAAATTGTGCATTAAGCAGGTATCCCATTAGCAATGTCGAGCAGTTCCTGTTGTACAAAATACCTGATAATGGCAGTCGAATGTATTCCCCAGGAGTTGACCGACTCATTGATTTTGAACATGGCCAGCCAATGGATTGCGCACGGTGCGTTCGAGGTACCGAGAGATTTGAGGCTCCGGAAATAGCATCGAATGACATGCCATGTTCAACACTAACCGATGCATTCTCCGTGGGAAAGACGACTCAATCTACATTGAAACAGTTTGACTAGAACGATGTGCATCAACACACTGCACACCAGCACACTTTGCATGATTTAGCCTTTCATCTAACGCACACTGACCCAAAGTCAGAATGGACCTTGCCACAAGCATTACAAGCAATCCAAAAGATTACATAGATTGGGATTTTGAATCATGTTCTCCATCATCCATCGTTGTGATTGTGGCAACGCCACTGGAACCCAGCCAGCATGGATTGATAGATGGATCAACAAGGTGCCAGAACAAAGCAGCAGCAATCATGTGACGAAGAACGAGTTCAAGGAACGGATGTTTGTACATTTGTCTCGTGTGGAGACAATCTCAACATGGAAGAAACCAAGAGCTACCTGCAAGGTGCAGAGTGATGAAGAAGCCCAGCAAATTAATGACCTCTTAGCGTGAGATTTTGGACGATGTGACCAATTCCAACGTGACGAGGGCGGCAGATACCAAGAAACTAGTAGTAGTGAGAGAAATTCCAAAGTTGTACTGGATTTGATTTTGATTGGTATGCTTGTTTGGCAACATCAACTAGGTACCGTACCATGAGAAAAATGAACCTTTGGAGTCCATCACCATTATGATGATGAAAATTGTTTGAAGAAACAAAATGAAAAAAAAGAGACATGGTTGTAGTAATAACGCCGAGCAAAGCATGGCCAGCTTCAAGAGGCCAAGTTAAAGAATCTATCTGCTATCTGACCTATTTCCAAATGTTCCACCATCTTGGAAAGCTGCAACACACGAGGAAAACAGACACAACTTGTTGCCTAAACACGCGTTTTCTAGCGAACGTCCTGACATTCCAAGCATTACCGTAGTCGATGCAGTCAAATATGTCCGTTATTATGGGAATTGATTTAACCGTCAAACGACCCATGACCACGATGACTTCTTCGGGTTGTGTCGTTGGTCCCAACCGGGCCTGTGGTCTGGTGGGATTATGGTGATGGTGAGACTTGGTATCACTTACTCTCTCTTGTGAGTGGAGACTTTGTGTGTGGAAACTACATCGGTAGAAGAAAGAAGGAGAGACTCGTTTTGTATGGTAAACATGACACTGTCCTCCAGTTCATCCGTGTCGTCGTTGCGATCCGCGGCAGGACACAACTTTCCCTCGACGCGTTTGGCTCCCATTGAAGAAAGCAAATATGAAAAGCATCGACAACAACAAAACGAGGATCAACGTCGTGTTTATTTATTACTGATTCTAATCCTCATGGCGTTAGGAGGACTCTGGCATTTATTAATTACCAACCGATCATCGCCCTATCCGTATACCAATCATCATCCTCATTCTCATGACCAACATGATTCGGAATCCGTGGATGATCAAGTCATTCTTCAATCCCTGCGGCGAAATCCTTCCCGGCAAGGAGGATTGGGACTGGGACACCAAGAGAATCATCATGTACATAATAGTAACAACAACAACAACAATAATAATAACAACAATAATCACGGGGGGATGTATCATGATCATCCGCAACAACAACATCAGCAACATCAACGCGAACAACATGATCAACAACGACACCAACAACAGCATCCTCAACAACCCGACACGAGAACAAGAGAAGAACGACTCGAAGAAGCCATTCACGAACTAAAGAAATATCAGACCGACGCAGGAACTCGAGAACGAGAATATCAAAACGAAATCAAGGCTCAATTGGAAGATGAATTGAAAAAGAATGGTTGATCGCGTGAATTATGTTGTCTGTGAAGCATTATTCCTGGTGGGAGAAAGAAAAGGAATACCTTTCCACACCTCTATACTTGGCACTTGGTCGAAATAGGAGTAGGTGGATGATGGATAGATTGACTGATGGGTGGATGGATGGATGAAGAAGGACCAAAACAAGAAAATCCGCCGGGGCATGTTGATGATTGACAATCCAGATTGAACGCCAGTCGTCCCCACAACTCCACGAAGCATTCTTGGTCCTATATGCAACTCTTCAATTCGTTTCAAAAAACACGATCTCTACAATTGCCTTTCAAGAAACACTTCCATACATCACCACACACGAGTAGTCTTTGGTTTGGGGTGTGGAAGTAGCCATGGAAAGAACTTTTTCCACCACTGTGCACCGACGAGTGAATTTTCGAAAAAGACAGTCCCTTTCCTCGCTCGCTTGTGTTGTGGAATGGTATGGCATGGTGGCACTGAATAGGATCTTGTCAACAACTGGCAATCTCTATACGCATCCGTAATGAGATCCTATCAATATAAACTTTTTTATTAGCATGCATTCCTACCGATTCTGTTTTTGTCAAGAGAGAAAAAAAGAAAAAACCATGCACCATACAAGGACGATACGATCAGTACTTTCAAGTCGACGTACTTACAACAACGGTAGTAACGTTAGTAATGATAATAAATCACTACGATGCGAGTTGGGCTATTATTGACAGTGCGTTGGGCCAAATTCCCAAGGAGCTGCATTGGCCATCCATCGACAATCATGTTCTTCCCCATTGACGATTTTCTTGGTCTCTACTACCGCTAGACAAGTGGCTAACTGAATGTAGCTGGACGGTCGGTGTGGTCGAATGATGTGATGGTCCCTGTACACTGTCACCCCTGTATGATCGTTGGAATGTACGAACGTACTAACAGTAGAATCGAATCTGATGACGTCATCCGGAAGCTACAAAGAACGCGTCTCCCTTGGATAGTCCAAGTCGTGAATGCAGCCAAGTCGGAGCAGTCATTTATCCCCACCTACAGTCGAGAAACGGAAGTCGCGCATCTCGGAAGCACACTTTTCACTTGTACCAGTCAGGATCTTTGGGCTTCGACAAACTAAGTGGGGAAGGGCAAAGCGGAAGATCCCTTGGTGGCTTTTCACACCAAACCAACCTTACCAGGTACTGGTACCACACACTGATGACTCCTGGTTGATATTCCTGCCGTAAGTGCACACACAGACAAGGCATCAAAAAAAAGAGATGCAGTGCCCACAATATCTTTCCTGGTGGAACTGGAAACAACTTGGACAACATTATGAAGTTGCCTCTTGTCTCAACCTTGGCCTTGGGTGCGATGGCAACGTCTCTTCACACATCCCTTCCATCTCACAGACGCCATGACGATCTAGTCGGTTCCCTTCATCGACGAACGGCTATAGGTGACTTTGATGAAGTGAATTCACTCTTTCAAGACGCCGCCATTCGATTTCCCGATGAGTTCCGTGTTGATGAACGAGTGGGAATTGCTGTTCTCAATATGACCATTACCAACTTGACCTGTTTTAAAATTTCGGTAGGAGATGTCACTGTTTCACATACCCAACAGAGCGATCAAGTCATTCTTGTGGATGTTCGAGTTACTGATTTGGACCTGACTTGCCAAATGGATTACTCTTACAAATATGGTATTCTACAAGGCGATGGGTCTCTGTTGCTAGAGACGGACAATAATTCTGCCTTTACCAAACTGGAATTTGAATCATCGACCTTTGCAACATCACCACCCAGTGATACCTTTGTCGAGCAATGTGCCGCCGATGTCGAGATTGCCCACATGGATTTTGAAGGAGATTTTGTATCTAGCATTATTGAAGTCTTTCAACGCCTGGTTCGAGGGGTGGTTGAACGAGCCATTGGTGATGTGGCCTGTCAAGAACTAAGCTCCATTGGTACTACCTTGGTCACCAGTATTGTGGATCTTGCCAATGAAAACCTGGCGCCCTACTTGGAGCTCGTCAAAGGGGATTCGTATAACGATCCACTCTGGGCCGAAGAACAAAATCTCGATGTACCCACGGACGCTTCCATTTTGCCCTTTTTGGACAGTGAGAATCCAGTCAGCAAACTTTTCGTGCAAGCATTGTCGGCCCTGGATGTGTTTCTCGGTGCTCCCATGCCCGATGACAAGATGGGAGGAGGCAATGATCTGGTGATTAATAGCATGATTCGCGACCGATTCTTGGATAGTTCTCGGGCCATGACAGTGAATGCATCCCAACTTCCACTCGACTCTCCAGTCTTTCTCAATGTTCACGATCGTCTCTTTGAGACTACCATGACCCTCCATCAAATCCATGTCTATGGCCTAGATTCAATGGAAGTCTTCAACCCGTTTCAAATCATTGGCAACCGGACCCTGCAAAATAATTTAACATGGTCCGACTTGAGAGTAGTTCTGGATGTGACGGTGGATATCAAACCATCCACTCTGGACGACGCCATTTTAAAGGATCCCACGTCCAAAGGAATCTCGGAAAACATTACCATGGAAGTTGGAGTCGAAAATATCACGGCGGTGGCTTCCGTACTCATGCTGGTCGATCAAGACCAACTCGGATCGATCCAACTTGGCTCCTTGTTGCAAATGAAAGACGTTTTACCCTGCCTCTTGTCAGTGCTGGATAAGACCGAAGTCGTTGGATTGATGGTGTATCCGGACCAAGTTACTGAACCAAAATTGTCTGGATTCATTTCCCCTGGTCTGGATCGGATTCTCAGTGACTCGGCATCGGCTACGTTTGCCATGTACACGGGGACTATCCGAACAGCCCTGCCCAACATTTTTCAAACCGCTGTCCGTAATTTTGTCAATGTCAACATGATCCAACCTTTCCTAAGTGATGCCTCCAATTCCTTATGCCAGCCCGCCACATCTAGCGAGGGACTATTGGACTTTGAAAAGTTTTTTGTCAATGGTCAATATGGGGACGTCCCACCCATGCTAAAAGACTTTTTGGATACCAAGTTACTCACTGCCAACGACGATGGTTCGCTCAAGATTAATGACGCCTTGATCGTTCCCTTTACCAAACATCAATCAGGACAAGCGGGGCACTTGGAATTGGACGGTGACTTGGTCACTGTATATTCCGAGGCGGTGCCTACGTTTGGACTCGACGTGGTTCAAGTGAAAGGTTTCAATCTTTTCTTTGATCAACTTGATTCCTTGGTGGCGCCTGCTCATTTCCTCGATCCATCAAGTGCCTATGTTCTCAGCAACACTCTGAACGTCAATAATCGATCCACCTCCGCGACTGTACGAACTCTGAACGTCAGTAATCAATCCACCTTCGAGACACTGCGAATGGGAATCCAAGGACTCTTGGACATTCAGGGTGACCCAGTCCTTGCGACTTACAATGATGTCACCATGTCGATAAGTTTGGGAGGATCGCAACTGGTTGCCGACATTCTAGCCAAAATGGAAGCAAATTCCTTTCTCCAGTTCCCGATTCGTGATCTCACGAGCTTGGAATGTTGGTTAGCGACTTTGATTACCCCCAGTACCACCACAAATGACCGAGGCCTGGCGTTGGAATCCCTCCTCTTGGACATTCCCTCACTCGAACTCAACATGGAATGTCGCAATTGTACCAACGAAGGATTGAGCAATATTTTACCCAAGTTTCTACACACGTTAAAGGCAAGCAATGTCATGAGCGTCTTTGAGAATCGTCTTGTACAAGTGGCGACGGAAATTCTGCGCAGTGACTATATGCAGTCCTACATTGACAATCGATTGATTGAAGGGTCGCTTCGATGTCCCCATAGTCCAACATTCAAGGGAATCGATGCCAAGTCGGACTACCAAAAGGTCGCACTTGTTCTTTCCTACGATTCCTTGGAAAGTATAGTCTTTGCATCCACCATCTTGATGCATTTGAGTACTGTTGTACTTGCGGAATCCCATAAAGAACACGACATCCAAAATCCTCTTTCCTCGCAATTATTGTTGGAATCGAATCAAGCAAGTCAATTGGTAAACTTTTCAATTCTGGATGATAAATTGCAAAATTTGACTGGATCCGGACTGGATCGAATCCGTGAATACTTGAACACACCGGTGGAGGGAGGCGACTTGCAAGTCAACGTCATGTTACGTTCGAGCATTCTAAATGCTGATGGTGCTCTTGACATGGAGTTTCATGACCTTAGTTTGGGAGATAGCGAATCCGGAATTTCACTGAAGCAAGTTCGCATTCTGGGTTTGGATAGCATCAAAAAGCTGAGTGTACTGGACATCCTTGGCCCACAAACTATTCAGAACAGCTTTGAATTCCAGTCTCTGGCGTTGGAAGTTGTCCTTTCGATAGTGGGTACGGATTCGAAATCCTTCAAATCCAGTGAGAATATCACATTTTCCCTCGAGTTGGGACGAGTGGATGTATCGACAGCGTTTTTCCTGGCTCTGGATTTGGAGCAGTTGGGAAAAATTCCATTGAGCTCGGTCATGGACATGAAGAATCTAATCCCTTGCATACTTTCCGCAGCCCAAGATGCCAAGATCACCAAACTTCAAGTCAGTGCAGCATCGTTACAAGATCTCAAAGTGGTTGGCTTTCGCGATAACACGTTGAATGGCGCTGCAACAACCAGCTCTGACATAATGCGGGAGACGTTCGGGGCTTTGATTGTATCTTCGATCCCAGGTATTTTCGGCACGACAGTCCGTGCTCTGATCAACAACTGGATGTCGTACATGATTCAGGATACTTCTGGGGTTGCATGCCCGACCGTTCAATTTGAAATGACTCAAGAGGCAAGATTCGTTGACTTTAGAGATCTGTTACTCCCAGCTGCGGCGGCTAGACAACTTGGAGGGAGCGGAACGTCGCCTTATGGAGATTTGTTTGGTACAGTCGTCAGCTTTTTGAAAAAGTCTGTGTTCAAGACCAACAACGTTACGGGACTTTCGGCGCTGAATGATGTCCTTATCGGGCCTTTGACCAACGCCGCGTCCAACACAACGGGGAGTTTGATCTATCCTGGAGAGATCATGAGCACCGAAACCAAAATGAAGGTTGGCGGTCTTGACGCAACGGTTGAGTTCAAGGCCAGTGACGCTCGAATAGACAATCTAAACACTCTCGGTCAGCCAATTGATCTTTTGGAGGTGGTTAACATGCCGTATGTACTGAACAACAGTGCTACTGTAGGCGTTGATGATCGCCCATTGCATGTCGCTATCCGGTTACTTGTCGCTTTGAGTGGAAATGGTATGTATATTGATCAATCCTGGAACAATGTTGCTTTGTTTCGATACTCATCGTATCTTTTGACATTGTTTCCCATGTCAGACGATATCAATGTGCACAACGAGTTAGACATTGCCTTGGATTTCTCCCAGCTTTCCGTTCTGTTGACATCCATGATGATGATTGCCGAGCCCCGTTTGTATAGGTTCCCACTCCGAGATGTTTTTGATCTCAACTGTTGGTTGTCGACAATTCCAGCACCCGAACTGGACGCGCAGGGAACTCGAACTGAGAAAAGCAATTTAACCGCTTCTGTTGAAGCGATTGCAGCTGCCGTCACGAAGTTAAAGATCAACGTCTCGTGTGTGGAATGCTCGAGCCCACAAATGACCGAGTTTGCACAGCTCATTTCGTCTGCAGAAACAGAGGCCGACGTTACCTCAGCAATGAATGACTTGTTGAATTATCTCGGAGATCTAGCTGGTGGAGACTTTCTACAGGTCCAGATTGATCGAACGCTCAACGACGCTGCGAGAAAATGTCCTCACAGCCCATTGTATGACCCTAAGTATGTGTCCCCTGCTTACCAACCGTTCGAAGCCCCAGAAAGTGACTTCGACGTTTCGTATCTGATTATGGTTGCTGGGTTGGCGATCGGACTTCTTTTGGTAATCTCCCTTGTACTTGTGGGTATTCGGGTCGTGGTTCGACGACGTCATAAAAAATGGCTGGGCAACCTTCCGCCCTACAAAATCCGTACCCTTGCACGAACTCAAAACAGAGAACGCAAAAGGGAATCAGAGATGAATGCGGCATCGACCTCGTTGTTTAAAAGTCCAGAGATTCCAGTATGGATTCGTTGGTCGATTCCAATGGTCATACTATGCAACGCGGCCTTGTTCTTGAGCGGGCACTTCAGTCTAGGAGCAACTGTCAACGTTGAAGCAGAATTTGCAGGGGAGCACTTTAAGGTCGAACAGTTTCTCGAGTTTTCTATCGCCAAGTCAACGATTGATATCTGGAATGCTGGAGGTCACGAATTAGCAATCTTGATTCTCATTTTTTCCGGAATTTGGCCTTACACAAAATTGTTCATGACATTGGGACTCTGGTTCATGCCACCAAGCCGTGTTTCTGTATCCCGACGAGGGTCGATTCTTTCCTGGCTTGATTGGCTGGCGAAGTGGTCAATGGTGGACGTGTTTGTCATGGTGATAAGCATCGTTGCTTTTCGAGTATCTATTTCGAGCCCAGACAAATCCTTCCTACCAGAAGGCTTCTACTCTGTCGAGATGATGGTCGTCCCGCTTTGGGGTTTGTATGCCAATATGCTTGCGCAACTTGTCTCACAGGTGAGCTCTCATTTCATCATGCATTACCATCGTCGAGTTGTCCAGAGTTCAATGCGTACAACGACTATAGCAAACCAAGGAGTCGCTGCGAGTAGGAACTGCCAGGATGATTCCAAATCAATGTGTCAAGTTGTTGTCGATCGTCCGGTTGATCTGAGTATGGAGAACCAGGCAAGCCTCATGTCGAGACCGCTCCGATTTCATCAGTTCAGCCGACCACATCGAGGAGAAACAGAGAAACTGGTAGTTCGACGCGGTGTCCATAGCGCTTTATGCATCGGAGTGTTGTGTACGAGCGTTTTGATTGCCGTGGGATGTTCGATACCATCGTTTTCCTTGGATTATTTGGGGATCGTTGGTGTCGCGGTTGACTTTGGGAATGATTTTGAGAAAAAGGAAGTCAAATACTCGATTTTCAGTGTTATTCAATTGCTCATGGACGAAGCTCGACTTCTTGGGTCAGGCGGGAACTCTTTGGGACTTTTTACTATGTCGGTGATATTTGTTATGACAGTTCTTGTAGTCCCAATCATTCAGGGTATTGCTCTGATCCGTCAATGGTTTGTCCCTACAACTCGACAACGGCTCGCCCGTATGGCCATCATTTCTGAAATCCTCCAAGACTGGCAATATATCGAGGTTTACCTTGTCGCTGTCTTTGTTTCAAGCTGGTAAGTCCTGCATGTAACCTGCGTTTGTCGGCGGCAATTGGTTTGAAAAGTAAGTCTCAACCATTTCTTGCTTAAAAACGACAGGCAACTGGGTCCAGTCTCTCAGTACATGATCAATGCTTATTGTGAGAATTTCAAGGAAACGTTTGCGCAAGCTGTCCACTATGGAGTTCTCAGTAAGGAGGATGCCCAATGTTTCAGCGTCCAGTTGTCTTTTGAAAGTGGCTTCTTTGTCCTCATTGGCGGCGCGGCCATGCTCGCCGTGGTCACCGTCTTTGTGACTAAGGCATGTGCTCAATATTTCAGGGATGTGGACACCGCTGAAAAAGAAAGTGCTTGTCTAGCCAGCATGAGCGATTCCGGCTTTACACATACGGACAGTGAAGATTGCGATAGTGTTCCAAATGATGCTGGGTTCAGTGCAAGAATTGACCCTGTCCCTGTTTTGTTTACTGATTCGTTCCGCTGGCTGCTCCATGCATGTTCTTCATGTCCCCCCAATGACCTCTTTTGTCACTCGAGCGAACACTGGGATCTGCCCGAGGCCAGAGCCGTTGCCTACAATGATGATATGACCGCTAGCATTGCTCAAGGCCGCTTCCTGCAGGACGAAGGTGAAATCTACAAAAATGGCAAGAACTCTTACTCACCTGAATCCAAAGCTTCGTTGACCTATCCGTCGCAGGCAGCGGCAGCGGCACGACGCCAGCTTGCGTTTGATGATGAAATCTCTACCATGCAGGCATCTATCATGGAAAGTGTATCGAGTCAAAGCCTGGCAAGTGATGAGTGGCGTTCGTCTACTTCAAGGAGTTCACTGCCACAGTCGAAACGAGGCAACCTCAAGGATGACGCGACGTATGCAACTCCGCCAGACTGGCGTTCGTCTATTTCAAGGCATTCTTCACAGCCACAGTCAAGACCAGCCAACCTCAAGGATGATTTGGCGTATGCAACTCCACCTGGCGGAGCGAGTCGGATGAAATCCCAACCAAAACCCGAATCGGCAACGCCAACCATTGCCAATGGCAACACACCATCGTTGGCCTTGTCCATCAGTCGCTCCGTACTTTCGTCGCTTCCGTCACGATCCCGTGCCAGTACTACTTCCCTGCCCATTTCCTCGAGTCCTTCAACTCATAGCAATGCATCCTCATCACCGTCCAGGTCTCCCAGCAAGACACCATTAGTTCGACAATCCAAGAGTCGCACTCTCCATGACTCTTTGTCTGCCATGTCGAACTCGAGTTCCAAACGAGTCCCAAGAGAATCGTTTCATGAAGAACTTTCCTTGGAAGAAAAGCAAACCGTGGAAGAGCTGCTCTTTTCCGAAGACGAGACAGGACAAGGAATGGAAACGCAAAGTGAATACATGGAAGAGACAGTGGACGGTGACGAGTTTGAGGAATACACTGTCAAGACAATGAGCGAAATCTTGGAGGAATATGATGTCTATGAGGATTACAGTGATTATGACGACCAAAGCCGCCAGGTTATTTAGTGTGTGCAGGGTCAATCATTAATAAAAAGTAAATAGTCATGTCGAAACAATGAACAGGTTTCAAAAGATCGTACGCGTGTAGATCTTGTGCAGCCAGGAAATGAGACCACGTTAGTTCATTCGGCAATGCATTACCACCACGAAATTGGCTGTCCACTCTCGGGCTCTTGTGCTTGGTTTCACTCATTCCTTGCTCCCTTCCTGATTACTCTCTAATTCACTCAAGATGGCACTAAAAACTTGTTTCTCGTCAACTGGAGGGTGTGGTGAGGCATTGGGTCCTTCCCAAATCCACTCGGAATACGCAGGATCCCATGCTGGTACCTTCGTGATTCCAAGTTTGTACGCCAAAGTGGATCGCAACGTTTGATCTCGAGAAATGGATCGACATCTTGGAAGTCGTTGGGCTTCAAAGTTGGCCAATCTTTCGGGGATTGTTGCACTGGTATCCAGCAAAGCTCGTGTCAACACCGCTGCATCTTCAAAGGCTAAAGAACCACCTAATCCACTTGCCGGACGAATCGAGTGAGCAGCATCACCAATGATGGTGACGCGGCCCTTGCCACCCCACCGGTTTTCAGGAAAGGCATCCAAATCCACCACGGCCATCTCAGTCGACCAAGTCAACTCCGACGGATGAATGGTATTTTCCATCAATCGAAAGGCTTCATCGAGATTGGCGGCTTCGTCTGCCTCTTGTTCGGCAGAAAGTGATGCTCGGTAGGCCTTGAGGATATCCAAGGGCGTGGTTGTTCCCGGCACAATCTTTCTCTGTGAAGCATTTTGACAGGTTAATACCCAAGCCACCATTCCGGGTAACCGGGAATGAAAGTTGAATAAAAACAGGAAAATGTCCGGACGAAAGGCATACAATTTGCCCGTTGGATACTCTTGACAATGCTGAAATTCAGTCACGACATTGGTATCGACACTGCCTCTCCACACAACAGTATCGGATGCAATAGGGGGTGACAAGCCCAGTACCTCGGTTCGAATCTGAGAGTGAACTCCATCCGCACCAATCAATACATCAAACTCTTGCGTTTGAGGGACACGACTCCCCGACAAGGTTGTCGAAGCAAAGGAAACTCGTATAGGCTCGATTTCATTATCCAAATTCTCAACCTTTTCTACCACACATCCCAAATAAATCTTGATCATCTGTTGATAGGGACTTGTGCCTTGAATCGTTTCCAACAAGGTATCGCGAACTGTCCACCAGGGCAACATGTACCCACCCGTTTCAGGCATGAGAATTCCCATGGCCTTGAGTGTTTCCAGAACCGAGGGAGGAGCAATTTCCTCGAGTGACAATTGTCCATTGCGAGCCAAACCAAAGGTGGCCCCTCGACTTTCTAAATTTTCCCGTCGTTCCACCAGAACAATCTCGAGCGGCGTCGTATCATTGTCGTCGTTGTTCGCATCTTCCTTCCATCGAGTCGCCAAACCCATTGCCGTTGCCAGGCCAGCCAATCCACATCCAACAATCAAGACTCTCATTGTTATTATATTGTTATGATACTCGTGTTGGTTCAGGATAGAAAATGAATGAAATGGGCCAAAGGTAGTGAACACATGTGGGACCCAGCGTCCCATAAATGTGAAATGGATTTGAAATTGCCGCGCTGCACAGCAGGATCGGTAATCGCACTGTTATCTTGTATCCGGGAATGGAATTGCGGCTGGTACGAGGCCATTCCGGTACCGATCCTACTCTCCCGGTAAATCGGACCAAATTCGCTCTCGATTTCGGTCGCAGTAATCAACGGATTGGTACGGGAACCGGTTATGTTGCTTTGTTTAGAAGTCAACTGTATTGATCGCCCTTGATTGCCCAAGTGTTTTGGCATTTGCCAGGATCAAGTGCTTGAAAGTCATAGAATTTGGTTTGAACCCTTGGGAAGATGATTGGGACCAGCCGTTCTACGAGTGTTGGGCGGCTTTGCAGCAGGGTATGCGCTGGAGAATAACTCCTCTTTGGAACAAAAAAATCTGAGTGTATCAGCACCACGACCAAGAGTTGCAAACAATCCAGCGGAAAATGAAGTGCATCTTTACTGCAATTTGAATCGAGCTGGACGACGACTCTTGGCAGCAACACCCAAAAGTAGTAGTAGTAATGTCCCGATGGGTCTATGGCCTTTTATATTGGGAAAGTTGACAACTCGTTCTTGCTTGTTCGAGCGATGAATATTATTGAGACTCAAAATCGAGGGTTCGCAATTCGAGAGCAGAAGCCATTTATTTAGTAGGCACTACTTGCTCAAATCTTTGCAATCATGTAATGTATGTAGTATACTTTGGTAGCTTACACATTCTCACTTCATGGTGAGTTTATCAATGCTACACTGCTGGTTCTTGAAACAAAGGAAGTAGATGGCAACTACCAGGTTGCAATCAGCCGATACCTGGTACTAACGGATAACAACAAAGCTAGTGTAGATGGAAATTATAACTACCGTAGTAAACCCGTGCTTGGGCGACCAACCCTCCAATGCCCTTCCGGATAGTCCTTGCTTTCTACCACTTACTTGTACTGAACTGGCCAGTACATTGATTTACTTTTTATTTTACAGTTACTCATATCAGTGGAGGTCTATGGTCGCCTGGTGCATCGGCACTTCGCGCCATGATGCATCTCGTTGGGGCAATACCCGTACCTGATAGTCATGTCACACAGACATTGACCACAACCAAATTGTGACACGACGCTACGACATACTAGTAGTACGACAACATTCATTCGCCGGCACGGGTCGAGTCGGTCATCTGGAAGTTTATCCACGACTCTGAAAAATCTTGACGCCATGCGAACTACGAACGAGCCTGTCATTTTACCTGGACTGGGAGACCACCTGGATGCTGCCTCTTGTGAATGCTTCGCAGGACCTACCTTTTCAACATCACTACAAGTACTTTGCTCCAAGAATGAGTCAATCAAGTTCCGATGCATCTGATCGCATTGACGAGATCAATAGCAGTGGCGATGAGAGTCCTAGTAAGAGGTCCCGTACGGAATGCAAAGTTGTCGAAGAGGTCGTTGCCCTGTCGTTGGATGAAACTCGTCTCCAGGCTGATATCACCGCCACTGAAGAAGCGATTCACAAAATTTTGGACGATACGAAAAATGCCCGAAAAGACATGGAAAGCATCAGAGACGATATTGCACAGCTCAAGATCGTCCTCAGCGAAGCAAAACAATGCCAAGCATTTGCAATGCAGAAACAGATGGATGCCTTGCGACAAGCGCTGCCAACAGCATCGATTGACGTGCAAAGATTGTTTTCCGCAGACGAGGAGCCATTGGCTCATATCATAGACAAACTGAAGAAATTCATTAAAATGAAAGAAAACAGCCAGTCCGCAAAGGAAGAACGCCTCGATGCCAAGGGAGACCGCGTTCAAAGGGATGAAGTGCGTCTTCGCAAAGAACGAAATCTTCTCACAGCATTGACGCTCCAACTTCAAGCCTTGACAGAGAGAACCCTCCCATTTTATGGAAATGAAGCAGGTCAAGGAAAGTCTGGTTTACTCTATGTGCGACAAAGTCACCGAATCGCAATGGGAGCAGACAGTTCGGGCAACGTTGGACTTGTTGAAAGTATAAATGACACTTTTAGGCATCGAGAGATAGTGGAACGATTGACGCCTTGTGAAGATCTTGAAAAGGCGTGGTTGTTGTTCAATGAAGATTTGACCAATGAAGAATTTAGTGAAAGGCTCGTCGGGCAGCTTTCGGAGTTGGATCCAAAACTCTTGAGGATTGCCTGGACGGCATGCCAAAATGAGTTTCCGTCGGACGACATTGACACAATGAAAGAGATGGCATTGCAGCAGTTTGTCTATCCCCCGTTTGCCGGCCTTTTCAAGGCAGCAGCAGGTGTCAAAAAGGAACGATGTTACAGGGCCGACGAACAGGTACTCTCGTCACTCTCTGTTTTGTACAAGGAAAACGAGGAGGATGTCCCTCAGGAAAGAAGGATTGCTGTCTGTCCAGATGGTGCTGCTGTTTTGGACGATCGTGGATGGGACGCGTATGGCATGATGGAGTTGAGGCATGGCAAACCAACATACAACCGCACCCACTTGATTGATTACGACAAATGTGTACTAGTGACTGCTGTTACTGCGATGGTAGCCAAGGAATGCATCGATGATGAAAGGTACCGTTGTGGCATAGCAATTCCATTTCTCATTGCTGCAGGGGGGACTTGTTCATTGTTTGCAACTACTTTGGACAGGAACGGGAAACCTTGTGTCAAGGTGGTAGGATACCCGGGCAGTCTCAATAATGTTTTTCGCGACGTGTTTTGTGAATCGTCAACATGCCTTGCAAGGAGACAACTGTTTACTGCCTTGGCAATTCTGCTCAACAGGTTCAAGGGTATGTTCAAGGTAGCTTCGCAAGCAAAGCACAAAATCCGGGCGACAAAAGCCAAAATATCACTCCATGGCCTTTTTCGAGTCAATCTGTCCACCAAGGGCAACTCCGCTGACCCTCAGAGTCAAAGCAACACAACCCAGGGTACTGGCAACATCGGAACAAGAAGGTCACACGAACAAGAAGCCCAAGAAGCTGCTTCTTGTGGAGGCCAGTTTGTCAACGTGGAGTATCCAGTGGTTCGCTTGCTCCCATTTACGGACGATGATGTTGAATCGGAGGAACAAACACACTCTCCGTTCTACTTTATAGGTGACCCAGCACCAGTATCGACTACCGGTAGCAGGATTACAAAAAGTGAGAACAAAGTCTTTCTCAAGGTATGGAAGGCAGTGGATGTGCAAGAAAGATTGGTGCAGCAAGAATGGATGAACCACAACTGTGCATTCAATGCAGGTATCGCTGTAGCAGCTCCAGCTCTTCCAAACATTGCAACGTCGACCAGTTCCTGTGGAGAAAAGTACCTGGTAATGGCAGTGGAATATATTCCCGAGTATCCTATACTCACTGTGGAGGACCTTGTTCAGTTTGGCTATTCACTGGTCGAGACTGTAGAAAATCTACACGCAAAAGCCAACCTTTTGCACTGCGACATAAATCCTAACAATGTACGTTGGAGAGATGGTGTTGCTCGACTTGTCGATTTCGGACGTGCCCAGCAAATTACTAGCGCTAAATGGGTTCGAGGTACAGAAGGATTTGAGGCACCTGAAATATTGAATGGAAATCCATCTTCAACACAAACAGATGCATTCTCAGTGGGGAAGACGATTCAGTATACACTGAAAGAATTCGAAAGTTTCAGTGAGCAACACGATACCGAAAATGCTTTGCATGACGTAGCTTTCCAACTAACACAAACTGATCCCAAGTCACGATGGAGCTTGTGTCAAGCACTACAAACGATTCTGTTGATTGGGAATGAATTACTTCCGTCTGCCATCATCAATGGCAAGGACGCAGCTGCAACTCCACGCTCTCGAGATGCGAGACCAAGTCACACATCGCCAACCAGTTCGAACACCCGCAATGAATCAAAGTTGTTTCAGAAAGGCATTACCATTTGAAGCGCATTTGGGCTTTCCAACCACGATTCTTGGTAGGCTGCAAGAGGAAAGAGGAAAGTAAAAGGCAAACATGTGAAAACTATAGAAAACTCCAAGAGCACGGTATGTACCTAGGTACGTGCACCGGGTAACTTTATATATGTTTCCATGTCCTTGCTGCTTTGCTGCACAAAAAGACAAAAAATTACTACCGTAGTACACCATAATCTTTCATATCTGGTACATCGGAGCATGTTTTGCATGCAAGTGTGGTAGCGGGGGAAATTAAAGCAGAACGTGGCGGCCCTCGTTGCGTGTTGCCAGAGTCCATGGACTACAATGGCGGAATGGCCAAGTCCACCTTTAAAATCTGTGCTGATGACGCTGCTAATGACCTCCAAAAGTGCATTGATAAAGTCTCCCAGCTATCTTTTACTTCAACGGAGGATACGCTTGGATTGTACGTGGATTCGGTGGATATCACTCCCCGAATACATGGCCTGCTAGTTGAGCTATTGAATCTTCCACTACCTAGAGGGCCCATCACCGTCGAATCAAAATGGGAGTGTATAGAATTTCAGTACTGCAGCTTGGCACAAAGAGGAAATGCTACTCGACGTACGCATGCCAATAATGTCGGACAAGGCTACTGTACTCTGGATGATATACGCCTTTTGGGTGCAACGTTGGCACGTCGAATCAGCAGGTCATTAGATCTGAAGCAATCTCCTCAGATTCTTGAATGCTTGTTTACTACCTCAAAATTTGAGATGAACACATTGTGTCTTGATCAAGAAGTTTATTCCGCCATGGAGTGTGAAAGATTGGGTGGCTTGATTCAACGGAGTGTTCCGTTGAAGCAACTATGCCTTTTTTTAACGGACGACTTGGAGCAACCTCAGACATTACTCGAGTCTTTGGCTAACTCGACCCATTTGCGAGAGCTATCAATCATGGACCTTGAGACTATGTGCCAACTACGACGCCCAGTACAGTACAATCTATTCTGCAGACAAGATGGCCATTACAGTTTACTGCGGATTTTGCAAAACTCAAGTCAACTCCGGAAATTAACCCTTTCCTACGTCCAGGTAGACGATTGTCATTTCTTAGAGATTGTGGAAATGCTACCCTCTTCACAGCTTGAGTTTCTCTGTTTAGAAGGCAACCATATCGACTGCCCAGGCCTTTTGGCGTTTGCCGCACAACTTCCCAGGATCAAGCATTTGAAAGTCATAGAATTTTCTTTGAACCCTTGGGAAGGGGATTGGAACCGGTACGATGAGTGTTGGGCGGCTTTGCAGCAGGGAATGTTGGAGAATTACTCGTTAGAAAATCTGAGGGCATCATCTTCTCCCTCGTTTTCCTCTTCCTCATTTTCGTCATCCTCTGTCGTCGCATCGAATCGTAAGTACATATCGAAATCAGCCAAATGAAGTCGCACGGCCATATTTCCTCTTGAATTTATTTTTATCGTCCCATGTGACATTTGGTCCATTTGGCACATTGCCCTTCACCTCCTCCTTCTTTAATGCATTTACTGCGCCCTGCTTCTTCTCGAGTCCGCACGGTGCACTTCTTGGTTGTCACAAAGCAGCGATTGTTACCGTTAGGCAGATTGGCAAAGATGAGCTTTTTTTTCGAAATCGCTCGTAGCTTGAGACTCTCGGAGTGTATCGAGATCGCACCTCTTTATTATTACTTGTTCTGCCATTGTTCTGGCTTGGTTCTACCATTATTTTCAACCATCATGTTGCTGCTGGGATTTACTTGCAACAAAGTCCGAAACGGCGGGATGATCTTGAATGTCGGGGTTGGGATTTTGTTTGCAACTTGCTCTGAGCGTTCTCGGATTGAAGTACTGGAGGTAGAATAGTGTCATTTCCATGGGTATGCTCGTACCTATATCCTATTGCTTGTACTGTACCAGGTACCTCTCCGACCAATTCCTCGTCGCGACGTCGCGACTGTTCCTTCTTGTGGGAGTGGACAGATTTGTGATGCAAGAGGTTCGACCATGGCACGGGAAGGAACCAGCCACAACAAGTCCTCATCACACAAGGTTCTGTCGTTTCCCATTCTCATTGTTCTGGTTATTACATTTATTCAGCTTGGTCTCATAACACGATATTATTATTGCTACCAAGATCAAGATGAATCACAACCACACCAACACCAACACCAACAACTACCGTGTCCAGCAGCGGTCAACACGGATGCTTCCAGTCAGTTCTTGCTTGCGCAACAGGAATCACTAGGATTCTTTGATGATATTTCAACAAGGGAATGGCAACTCATGAAAGAAAAAGTTGCTTCCATGTATCCCAATACCTATGGCCGCTTGCCCTTTTCGGAAGTACGGTTCAAATCTCGCCTTCCAGCCAATCGATTCTTTCAAGAACAGTTTGAACCCGACTTTAACTGTCGCCATGAACGACGACTGGGACGTCAAGGGGATGGTGGCAAATGGGTATGTGATCCTCATCGCATTCAAAGTTCCAAGAATTGTCTCGTCTATAGTGTCGGATCCAATGGCGAAGTTTCCTTTGAACTAGCGGTCCAAACACAAATTGGATCTCATTGTGAAATTCATTCCTTCGACATGGCCAATTTTACGGAAGTAGTCGAAGAAACCGGGGCTCATTTTCATCAATGGGGTATTTCTCACCAATCCATAACGGACAATAAAGGAAATGTCTACAAAACCTTGGAACAAACCGTGCGATCATTGGGTCACGTGGGTCGTACGATTGATATATTCAAAATGGATTGTGAAGGATGTGAATGGACAATGTATCCATCCTTGTTTACGGCCGGAGTCACCTTCCATCAAGTGTTGATGGAGTTACATGCCAGTCGACCCGAACAAGCCGATTCCTCCCATCGACCCATGCCCCCCGCGGCGATCGACTTGTTTGAAGCCATGTATCACCAGGGATACGTCATTTTCCACAAAGAAGTCAATCTCCGTCTATCGCGGCAAGTGGGACAATGTATGGAATATGCCTTTATTAAATTGCATCCCAACTTTTTTGCCAATATAACAGAATGGGCCCAAACGGACAAGAAGAAGTTGAAGCAAGTCGGATACACTTGATGGTGCCAAGAAATCCAATTGTTGATGTTGATGAACGGTGTAGGTAGGTCAACCAACGGCTTGCCATCGCAACCCATTGTTGTTGGCATCCATTAGAAAACAAGGGTTGGTCGTGTGCCTTTCGCCAAGCAATGGATTCGAACAAGTTTCTAGCTCTCTCAGAACACACTGGACTTTGGCTGGGCCCTCGAATCCACCATCTGTGCGATATTCAATAACGATTGAATTCACTTCAAAGTTTAAAGTTCTGATTGCGTTGCCTGTTGCGATACCGCCCAATCATTTGGTAAAGTGTCATTTGGATGAATTATAACCTGGCAAGCCCTTTCCACAGTTATTGCGTCTACCAAGTGCAATCAATGACATGGTTGGCGGATTTCAATAAAATGCTTGCTTCATCGAATGTCAAACTTGGAAAACTATCCAAGAGCTGTATTGTAGAACAAAGCAGTAAACCGAGATGATGATATACTATGGCTACAAAAGCAGTGTAGTTCGGAAGCAATCGAGCTACCTGTAGCAGGTCGTTCAAGGGATTTACTGCTAAGAACATACCAATGTACCCCTCTACCAGTAATATACTACTACTGGTGGTATGTTAGTAATCACTTATTTTGACAAGAGTTTTTCCAGCAGGTTTTCAACATTTGCTAGGCCCTTTTCTAGCTTCTCTTGACCCTCTTTCACGGCAGTGAGGTCGTCTTTCACGGCAGTGAGGTCGTCTTTCACAGCAGTGAGGTCGTCTTTCAAGGCATGGAGATCCCGTTCAACCCTAAGCATTGAGGAATAGAGGTTTCGGTGGTTCGTCCAAATGATGGCCAATTCCATATTGCATGCTTTGGCTTTGTCCCGTACCCAATCGTTCTCGCGTAGAAGTGAAGCCGCGGTCACTGCATTCTCCCACTCCCCATTCAGGCATATTATTCCAAGAATTGTCTCAGCCTCACGAGGCTTGAGAACAATGTGTGCTCGGAATAACTGGAATAATTTGTGTCGAGCAAGATGTGGATCGATGCATATTTCCATCCACAGCTTTTTTGTGTCGGTGATACATTCATCGAGAAACTCCTCTTTGTTCTTGGAAGATACAATGAGTTCGACTTTTTCCCCTGCCGTTGGTACTACCTCCCGAAATTCAATTTCATTCTTGCTGGAACCATCCGTCTCCTTGAAACGGAGGTACAAGTCAAATTCTAATTTAGCTTTCAAAGTTAACCTCCCTTTGCTGAATTTGTAATCATCTTGCCAAAATTCCTCATTCAAATTCTTGAACACACTGTTCTTGAGGTCATGGATTGGCTCTATTTCTTCATCCTTCACCTTGTACTCCCTGGTTTGTATCAAGTTGCGAACGTGACTGGGAGGAAGATTCGCAAACATAAGTTTCTCGAAATCGTTCCTCGCCTCTCTTTCTCGCAAAATGTCGAAAGACGTGGCTTCTTCTTTAAGGTCCCGGTCATTGCTCCTGGTTCCCAACAGGGCCATGGGTACTTTGTTGACGGTTAGTCGCCTTGCTGACAACTGGGCACTCCGTGCGGAACCCCAAGCAAGGACTCTCGTCATCAACATCAACATCATCGTCATCATCATCATCGCTTTCATTTTGATTGACAGTAGTCTACTGTCGTCTTTCACAACCATCAAAAAGAGTGAGGAGAAGACGAGACTGAGATGGTGATGGCTGGAGTTTACGAGCAAACGAAACCCACTTTGCTGTATAGCATGGTGTAAAACGCCACAGCTGCGGGAGTGTGACACGTACCGGTAAATGTGTCTTAATTTTATTATTAAATGAAACACGTTTTGAGACGAACGGGAAGTTAAGGCCGGTATTTTGAGCGGGCTTATCGATTTTGTACCGGGTAACATGTTACCTGGTACCTGGTGCAGGTTGACCTGTGCCTTACGTGGTACCAGGTACTACCAGGTGTACCTGAAAGATAAACAAGATTAATTGGATTAAAGGCGTTGTTAAACAAGATTTGTTTATCTTTCCAAAGTACCGAAGAATATTTTCGTACGTCAGCATCACGTCCAAGTGTTCGTACTCGGCAGTATTATTGGAAAGATAAACAAACGCTGTTTATCTTTCCAGAGGGGCCGGTACTTCAACAACTCGATCGCACCCCTCATCACACATCACACATCACACATCACGAGCTAGTCATCACTTGTCACCATGCGATCGGATGTCAACAAGTCATACCACCAATCTTTATGATCTTCCCTGGCTTCTTGTTAGTAGATTGGATTTCTTCTGCAGGGTGTCTTGTTCCCATTGTGACGCTACGTTTTGGATGACTCACAACAATCAACCACACAGCAACACCACGTACCAACAAGACTACCGGTACTGCTACAAGTAGGCGGATATGACTTCGACCTTTCCACAATCCCCAATGCATTCTCCTGTTGCAATTTCCGATCAAGGAAAGCGGGAGATCACCAAAGTGCAGCCAGATACCAACGCGGCCAAGCCAAAAAGCGAGAATCCCAA
>SWEM01000361.1:0-31623 GCA_019593585.1 Nitzschia palea | reverse complement strand
TTATGGCTTTGGAACTGTTTTATTCTCTTTTATCATTCAAGACTAATACTCATGGGCCCCATTCAACGGCCTGAGCATATTCCACCCAGAAGAGTGGGTAGGACCCACCTTCCTATAAGAAACGGTATCTCACTCTTGTTCGCTTCTTGCTGGTGCTCGCCTTCGAGTTGCTCGTGGCCTTCAAACTAGACGACATCGTCGCACTCAGCTGGGCCGTCATATTCCTACCTCTTTATGTTTGGGAGGGTACAAATATATACAGAAAGTGGCCATTGGCAAGAATGCGGATTGTGACGATTGAAGATTTAGAAGTTGCACTGGGCAAGCAATTTTCCGAGTTCACGCCGGCTGAGAAAGAGCTCATTGCCAAGCGATATTCTGTTGTCCCATCCATCAACAGCCCCGACTTTGAAGTCGCACAAAAACTAAAGGCACGGGCGCGGCATGATTTGATGAAATGTTGCTTTCGCCTGGCTTTCGTATTTTTGTTATTGTTGCAACTCGATGACATTGTATCATGGAGTTGGTGGCTAGTGTTTCTGCCGTTTTGGACGATGACATGTATGATTTGCTATGCAAATTATCAATCGTTTGCAGAAGTGCAACAGGCGGCAGTGGAAAAGGATCCAACTTTGTTCGGCCCCAAAACAGAAACGTCTGCAACAACAACCAATTATGGCACTGTCGGAAAAGATGGCGAAGCCACACCCCAAGCAACAACGAACTCAAACCTAACTGACGAGGAGAGAGAAGAACTGAAGGCTCAGGTCATGGCGAGCGGCTCAAAACTATGTAGCAAGTGCTGTTCACAAGGATTCATGCTGATATTGTTGTTTCTATTTGTGGCGAAGTTACAGGGTGCGGAGTTTTCTTCGTTCTGGATAATTTCTCCATTTCTGTTTGGTGTAAGTCCACATCATTTTATCAATCGTTTTATCGACTCACGCAGGACTTCCAAGAGCATCTAACAGGTATTTTGTTTTTGTCACTAGGCGTCACTGGTGCTCTTTTGCCTCGGATGCGCTATATTTGGCATCACGGAGGTTCCTACAGACGGTGTTGAATTTGATGTAGGAGACGGCGGGGGAGAAAGTCCAACTGATGGCTCGATTCCCGTTGCAGTTGGGTCGAATTACAACCCACCACCACAACGGAGTGATTCTGTGTTGACCGCAAAGGACGATCCGGAGGGTGCATTGAGTCCACCACCTCCAACTGTATTGGAATCCAACTCTACTGCAATCACGTCGCCTGTTGTTGATTTGCTAGACGATCCAGAAAGGGGAGTGACAGACTCTGCGAACAAGTCGGAAATCGAAGAACTAGATTAAAGAAGATGCCTCTACTCATATTAAAGTTAGAAGGACTTCAAAACTCCAGATGGGATTATTTCGTGATATTAGTGTCTGCATAGACTTTCCTTAAGGCTTCCATCTGCCCAATGAGACTCCTTGCTTTTGACAAACCTCCGCAAACATTTCATTGAGTTTATTCCACAGATTGCTAAGTATCCCAAAATAGCAAGAAGTTGTGAGTTCATGTAAATTACGAGATGAAAAAATTTAGCCTGTTGTTCTTTCATTACTTACACAGCATACTGGCCAAAAAACGAATCGATACCATTGTATTGACAGCAGTTTTCGAGCATCAACATTAGATCATCTTGCAGCTCCTTTATGCTTTCGTACTGAGGAATACGCTCCTCTTCTATTGTTCGTAAATCCATCGGGTCTTTAATGGCTTCAAGATACGAGTCCGCAATCTCAGGGTTCGACTCCCATACTGGTACGCTGAAGACTCCTTGTTCGTCCTCTTCGGATACTGTTGATATCATCAATTTAGATACTGGGGTGATGTGTTTCAATTCAATCTTTGGCCATGCCTTCAGTGTAACTTTAACTGTTGGCGCAGGCTTGCCCTTTTTCGATTGGCCACGCTTGGGTGCTGGAGAAGCTTTGACATCCAACCAACGAAA
Organism: Nitzschia palea; assembly: GCA_019593585.1. Classification (NCBI taxonomy): domain Eukaryota; phylum Bacillariophyta; class Bacillariophyceae; order Bacillariales; family Bacillariaceae; genus Nitzschia; species Nitzschia palea. The sequence goes on along the minus strand of SWEM01000361.1, from coordinate 29,648 downwards.
GAAGCCATGAGAAAACAAAAAACTATTATCTACATTGAAAAGCGTTTTTGCATTCTTACCTTGTCGCTTTCGTTTTGGCCGAGAACGTCGAGCTTTACGATTGTCGTCAGAGTCTTCATCGTCCTCGTCATCATCAATATCGGATGGCTCCTCTGCGTAAGAATTCACCTTGCGAGTGCGACCTCTAGACTTGGTGGTGATTTGTTCCTCCTCGGATTCACTGTCTTCCTGAAATTCTTCCTCGGGATCGAAATCCGACAACTCCTCGTACGAGGAATTCTGGCGACTTCGTTTACGATGCGATTTCCGGGTGCCTGGAGAATTGGTGCTTGTGGTGCGAACGGTACGCTGTGTTCTAGGAGATGATCGAGATTGAGTTCGTGCTTCAGGTTTTCGTGAACTGCTCCTCGTTCCACGCCCAAGGGAGGATTGAATATTTGCATCTGAGCCAACACTTTCATCATCCGAGTCATCATCATTGGATTCATTTACTGACTCTTCGACACCATCAAATGACTCGTCATCCTCAGCCTGCTGAACGGGAGGCCGTGGATTTCCTCTCGTTGCTCTATGTGGCGGCATAGACACCTCTGCACGAACGTGTTCGTTCGACATCTCCTCATCCTCCGAATTGTCTCGCGTTTCTTGTGAAAATGTACCAAACCGATTCGGCGGCGCCCTTGCCCGAGTCACATGCGTTGATTCAAGTTGAGCAACATGCGCATTATCATTCGCTATCCTGCGCGAAGTTGGCTCTCTACGACGTAACTCTCTGGATGTGTTCTCATCGTGCAAGCGCGAGGCATTCTGCTGGCGCGTCGAAGCGGGATGTAGTCGGCTCAAAGACTCAAGATTAGGCGCAGGCCCCCGAGACCTCAGCGATCTTGCCTGGCTGCCTGGATCGATTTGAAAGCTGGCAGCGGTGTCCATTGATCGGGTGTGCCTACCAGAAGACCTAATCTGTTCATTGACTACACGACCCCTCCGGGGTCGCACAGATGGTTCAGGCACAGGCACCGGTAAATTCTCCAACGATGACTGACGGCGCAATCTATCCTGAGGGTTCGACCTGGTTTCATGATTCGCTTGGTGATTCTGAGCGGATACTCGATTGGTACGCTGACGGAGGTTGATCCGGATTGTAGGAACTCGCCTACTCTCCACTTGACTATTCCACGAGACTGCCAACGAATCCGATTCTTTCAGAAATGATGCTTCTTCATCGGTCAGGACAGCTGATTCAAACTCTACGCACATAGATGTTGCAATGGCTGCTAGTTCATGCTCAGCGCCATTGTACTTTACGCAGTTGTCTCGGATCAACCTCATATCTTGAATCACGCTGAACTTGGAAGCATAGTAATCTTCTGTCAGCCTTCGTTTAACCGCCATCAGACACATTTCAACTTCCACCATGCGCTCGTAGTCACAGTAGCGGACTGTATCGACTGGCATATTGAAATGTTGAGCAACCAAAGTCTTCCTGCATTGCACATTCAGGGCCTCGAGCACAAGTTTTCGCTCGTCATCGGAGAGATGAGGGCGTGATATTGCCAAATCTTCCATGCAAAGATCCCACGGACTGAAATCTTCGACCCACTCGCCTCCATCGAATTCAACCTTCATAATTCCGAAACCACTACCGCTCATGTGAGGATCTGATGACGATTCTTCCTCTGGTATCAAAGCCAAAATCACGCCTTGCGACGCTTCCATGAGAGAATCTTCAGGTGCTCGAGGTACCTCATAGAATACACTGACAGGTAGTCCATCGCAAGTATTTCGGCTCCTTAGAGCTGACTCCAGGCAAGTCAAACGCTCCATGTACAAACCTTCTGGAAATATGTATTCACATTTATCATTTTCGAATACACTCAGCTGTGAACGACATTTACATATTAGCCATAGAACCAGGCAACGACGACGCGGTCACAATGAAGTACGAACCTCAAAAACAAAAGCCCTCGTAGGCTCGATAAAGCCAGGTTTTGGCCAAGGAAATTCACGATTGTCCGAGAGTTCTGGTATTCCAGTCACTTCCAGAGTCAAGATTGCAACAATACTGTTATGCCTGATTTTACACGACGCTGTGAGTAACAAGTTATTTTCCCCTCTCCTGTAGTTTTGTTGACACTTACTGTGACGCGCGATAGTAGTCTTGATAAGGGAATCGGAATCGTACTCCGCGCACGCAACATCTTACGACAGGCCATGCCGTGCCATGGGGCCATCGCTGCCAGGGTGGCTCTAAGCTTGGAAATCCGTTGATGGTCTCGTAGTGCGCCCTCGGTATATATACGATGGAATCGCCAAGCTGTGGTGTGTAAATTTTCCTTCCTTCATATGACGTGTCGCTCTCTTTGCGCTTTAGCCATTTGCTTCTCACCCTGCCACTCGGCATACGCCAGAAATGTCCATTCTCAATGTAGTCACGAACAAAAGGCCCGGAAGGCGTATTGTTGGTACTCATGATTTGATCGTCGTGCTCGTCATCCGAACCAAGCTCGATAAATTGCGTACTTCGACGTTGGGCACGCCTTCGCGCTCGCTCTGGCCGATCTACATAGTCGGTTCCGTTTTGGCGCCTCCTACTGGCTGCAGGTTGCGACCCCATTGTAGTGTCATCAATGTCTAAGTCACTGTCGGATGCATACGAATTATCCTGCACATCCCTGTTTTGTGTCGCAGGATTGAATTCTTCATCGTCAGAGTCGGGCTCGTCGTCCTCTTGATTCCCTTGAAGACGGATCATATCATCATAATCAAGGTATCTGTAGTTGGCAGACATCGTTCTTGACGAATCGCGTGCAGAAGGAGCAGTCGATCGTATTCCGAACTCGACATCGACGGCAGAATTGCGGTGGTCTTTGGAAGTTTTGCCTGTGTTTTCCACATGCCCCGATGCCTTTATCACAATTGTGGATAGAGGATCGAATTCTCGTACTCCTCGCCGAATTGTTATGGCGTGCCTCTCCGAAACGGTTGAATGATTAGTCAAGGCGGCTGTCCCTTTGCACCTTATCTCAGCGCGTTGCCAACGACAAATGTGCTCAGGTAGTGGGGACGGACCCGTCAATTTTGAAAATATCTCGTTGATTTCATCCGACCATGCGGAGCCGCTGTGGGAACATCTGGCTCCTCGTGGCGCTAAATGAGGGGGGCGTTCTGAACCTCGTTCGATGCAGTATCCACTGTGATCATAGTACAAGTCATAATAGTCATTGGCAAAATATTGTTCGCGCATCCACAATTTCGAATTTTGATCGCTGGAATCGTCGTCAGCTGAAGCGGAATCCAAGATTGTCAATCTTCCACTGTCATCAGTGAGAACTATCATGGTACCATCTGAGTTGAAAGAACCATCAAGGTATCCTGCAAGTTTGTTTTTCTCAGCACCTTCAACAGGTCCGAAATCAATTGTGTTCAAGTGGGTGAAGATGCAGCGACCAGACTCCCAATCCCAAAGTTTAGCCACTCCATCAGCGCCAGCAGTGCACACAAGGGACGAGTCGGTTGGATGAGGAACAACAACAGGGCATTGCATGGTATGAGCTCCTGAAATACCAAGCAGACACTGGCCTGTGCGACTGTCCCACAAGAAAATATACTGCGACCCAGGCTGTATGTCACTTCCACTTTGCTTGATGAGAACGCTTTGAGAAGTTATGATCCTTGAGTCATCGTGTGTCCAGAGCGCAACGTCGCAAGAAACCTTGGAAGTATCACTTCGGTTCGATCCGCCGTGTGTGCGACGTGGTGGATGAGATTGACTACGGTCTGTCAGCTTGATGACTATTTGTGAGACGCCACTGTCCCCTTTTCGCTCTAACGATAGCTTCCCCAGACACCAGATTCGGGCAACACCGTCTTTCTGACTCGCACTAAGGATCCGGTCTCCTTTGTTCGAAAACGAAAGGTCTGTGATCGCACTAACATGACCCATTAATTTGAGCAACGGCTCGTCTGAGGACCCACCAACATTACTTCGCCTAGGCGGCTTCATTTCGTTGTGAAGAGTATTTTCTTTTGTTCTGCTGTCAACGATAGCGACTCGAGGTTCTTCCTCGTCTTCAAAAACTCGACATATTCCATCGTCTGACCCTGTTGCGAAAAAAAGTCCCACTGGGCATCTCGCCACACAGATGACATTGACAGCGGCGCGTCTCGACCGTGTACCAGGACCTTGAACCTCGGGTCCAGTCGAACCGTGCTTGTACTTAGAGAGTAATTTGACACCTTCGTCGATTTCATCATTAGCAACAAATTGGACCTGGGGGGTGCATTTCCACCTAATTGAGCATCGTTGGGAGCAACGTCGCCTGGAAGTGGAGGAACGGCGGCGGGTAGTGGCGGGACAACCAAACCAGTTCCAGTGTCAGCTAGAGAGTCAATATCTTGATTTCGAGAGGACGTGTTATCATGTTGCTCACTGACATTTGTCGCGTCATGACCTGGCGATAGAAGTACTTGGCGGGCGGGTATTGCCGGTAGCGGAGTCCCTCCAATGTCGGCCGGAAGTGTTTGTTTCCTTTCGCGCTGTAGGCCTTGCATTTCAAGGTCGGTCAACGCCAACTGATACTCGGGTCTGTCCCCGACATAGGCACCGTAACGCTTCAAACATGCTTCTCGAATGTCCCACAATCGAGCAAAACCATCTGAACCAGTCGACACAAGTCGATATGGAGTCAGCTTCGACCATGAAACCATGTTTGCACCTCCTTTGTGCCCTCTTAAAATTGCGACAGGGCATCCGTCCTTTAATCCCCATATCCGAACATCGCCGTCAACTGATGCAGTAGCCAAGAAAGCGTTATCGGACGATACGTCAATGTCGTTGATGACACCTGCGTGGCCACGTAACGAACAGACCAGGACAGCACCTCGTTCATTAGCTCCATAATTACATCTCAGGAGGCGACTTCTTTCTTTGCCATTAGTGTTTCTACAGGACCTCCCTGTCCCTAGATGAAAAACTTTGATAAGGTAATCGTCAGCCCCTGATATGAAGTATCTTCCTGTTCGGTCGAAACGTAGACAATAAACAGGATAGCTCATGTGCGTGTTAATGGTGGCAGCGTGGGAAAGACGACTAGCAAGCAAGGCTTTCCGAGTAGCAACAAAATGTTGTTGCCGTGGCCCAGTCAGCAGAGCCGACCGAGGTGGCATGGTGGTGTCACGAGGTCTCGACCAGCCCTGTTGACGACCAACTATGGCCTTGAGAATGGGATTTCCTCCTACCTGAGACCCCGATGCCAAAGGACCCGACCAAGACCAGAATGGATCGCGGGAGCTACGAACGATTGTTTTACACCTTGCCTGCAACGAAAAAATCTCCTTCTGTAGTTGCCCCAATTCGACTTCATCATTTTGGGATATTGATGATAACTCGACCAGTTTCCGTTGAAGTTGTGATGCTACACGCTCACATTCCAGCTTTCCTGCTTTGACTTCGTCGGATACCTCCAGCATGCGAGTCATATCCACACCCTCAGCGACTACCCGACGATACTTCTCATCAAGAATCTTGGCGATAGCAGCTTGTTTTTCCCACGAGGTACTTAGTCCATTGATTTCTTTTCTCGTTGATTGTACCTTTACTCGCAGCTCTAGGAGTCTCCGCATTGTTTGTGCTGTTTGCTTTCCCACTTCCGAATAACTAGAGCTCGCATTAAGTAAGCAAAGTGACGTTGTTGGGCGGTCTGCCTCCAAATTCGAAAGATCATGCTTGTTATTGGTTGCATTTTGGGATGTAGTCAAAAGAGATGGACATTGCAGAATGGAGAGTGAATGGACGGCAGGCGTTGATTGCTCGGTCAGTGAATCACTATCGCCTGTTTTTCCATCATGCACTGTTCTCCCTCCTCCGACACGTTGTCCTACTTCGTTGGCAGCCTCCAAAATATTTGTTTGAGTGCCCTCCATCGATTCTACAACCGCATTCGTCGTCGCCATGGCATGCGCTACGTGCTCCAAGTGAGAAGGTGACAAGGTACTCCACCGTCGCATCGCATCCGCGTAGGTCGCCTTTTGAAACCTGATACCTTGATTCCGAGACGTGACGAAGGAATTCTAAAACAAGAGATCGACAAAAAAGAGTCAGAAATGGAACAAAGATGACCACCGAAGACATGTCACAGTTGTTCTTACGTGTATTGTAGTTCCAAAGGCGCCTAACGACGAAAAGGCCGAAGCGATCTCCGCACTGGCATTGCGAATCCTTTCAAGGGCGCGTTGACGCTCTTCTCTGTCATTGACATCACTCGTATCGCCCTCAAAGTTTGCCAGCCAATGAGTGACCAAGAATGGAAGAGCTTCAGTCCATGGACTCGGATGTGAAGTCATCATATCGAGCAATGCTTTGATGTGGATTGCAATGAGACTCGATGTCCCTGGTGATTTTTCAGATCGCGTCTAAGCAGATGTCACGGATCCTGTTTTTCATGCAAGAGTATAGGGTGGTTCTTTGTTTTTCGAGTTTGTATCAGTCACTATCCAAGATTGCGTTGTTGTAATGATTGACATGGGCTACTTCACAAACGGTAAATATTGTCGGCCGCACAATGCTTTCGCTGGAGGGAGCTCACGAAGACTCGACTGCATTCCAGTACTGCTGTAACGAAATCTGACGAGGTCTTGATCCGCACGAATGTAGAAGCAATACGCGCCAAAAAGTTGAAAATGATGTTCAGGCAAAATAAAGTAAGCTTGTACTACCAGCGGTTAACCACGTGCTACTATTGGTATCGGTCGTACCTAATACAATACCAGATACCTGCAAAGGGCTACTTGACGAGACCCGTTTCACAGTCAGTACACGTACCGGTACCTTCGGTACATTGGGTATTTTAACATTATATTTATTACTATCTGGTAAGTTTACTGTTAGTACAAGACACATCCCCCAATGAAAACATCACATCACAGCAGTTATTCATTGTCCTGGTGGAAAGTCCATCTACACTGTTGTATTCTATTGACTAGAATATTGCGATGGATCGGTCTACTTCAAAATGTTCGTACCACGACTTAAGCTCTAGCTTTCCACGGCCTTCGCATGGTTGATATTATGTTGGATAAAATGGTACTCCAACTTGTCCTTGTATTTCATCATGGCTGCATTGATTGGGTTTCTGTTTCTAACATGCTGGCATTAATATTTTTATGTTACCATGACTATTGGTACTGTGGTGCCTGCCTGTTTGTTGAAAGTTGAAAACGTTACTAAGTACTAGTAGTATATTTTACGATTTCAAGTTATAAAAAAATAATACTAACGTTAGTAGTAAATATATACCACCACCCATATCAAATTCAATCATCCGTTTTACCGGTGCCGGCTGTAGTAGTAAAGAGCCTTACAATTGCTCAGACCAGCCACATGCTTATATCCAAGCGTGATACTGGATTTACATGACAATTCTCCTTCTGCTTCCTACCCTCGTCGAAAGGTACTCCTTAACGTTACTACTAGTATCATGCACTTTTGCCTTTTCAGTCAACTTTCATTACAATATCTTCATCTACATCATCGCTCACATTTGGACAGATTTTTTTTGGATATCTTTCCATCCAGAAGGTAATATGTACGTGTAGCTACTGGGTATACGTGAATTCCAAGGGCTGTAAACGACGGCACATTTTGCCTGCCTCGTACTTGGTGGCCGAAAATCGCGGTTTATAATGCCTCATCGAAGGTATTTACGGTAGCAGCAGTCAGCTAGATGTTCCAGGAATGCTGCGCGGTGAAGGGGGTTTCTCTAGTATGGTGCACATCAGGTGTTACGGTTTCCACTCCGTGTTTTATTTAATGGGCTTCTCAAAAGCCTCCCACTTGGGTGACAGAACGACCAAATTCCGAGGGAATTAGTGGAACTTCCGATCCGGGCGCGAAGGATGACATGACCGAAAGTGTATCCTTTTGCTCATTCGTTCTCGGCATTTGATCCCTGACAAGGATCACAAACTTCGGAAACAGCAACCCAACATCACTTTTTCGACAAGTGAAACCATGGGATTCATTCAAAAAATCGACGATGCTGTTCATAACAGTTTTGTGGGAAGGTTCTTCGAATTCGAACAACGTCATGCCAAGTTTTCAGTAGAACTGAAAGGAGCCGTGGCGACGTTTATGACGATGGCCTATATCTTGGCGGTCAATCCTCGTATCCTTTCCGATTCAGGCGGTCCATGCGTTCCTGATCCCGTTGAGGAAGGTGGTATTTTCGGTCCGAACTATAATCAATGTATCGAACAGGTAAGGTCAGAAGTTGCGCCTAACCTGATGTGATTATTTGGAGCCGTCGCCTAACGAATTCTTAAATCTACAGATTAAACGCGAATTCATCACGTCAACAGCCATTTCATCCTGTCTCTCCTGCTTTCTCATGGGATTCCTGGCCAATCTTCCAATTGCTCTGGCACCTGGAATGGGAATGAATGCGTACTTTGCATATTCAGTCGTTGGATTCCGTGGCACCGGTAATATTTCATATCAGGCGGCTGTCACCGCCGTCGCCATTGAAGGTGCATGCTTTGTTGTGCTGTCAGTTACTGGTTTGCGTTACGCTTTGATTCGCTGGATTCCGGAGCCGGTTCGCATCGCTACACCAGCAGCAATTGGAGCTTTTTTGGCCCACCTTGGTCTCCAAACAGCTGAAGGCCTTGGAATTGTAGTTTCCGATGTTGCTACTGCTGTTACACTTGGAGCATGCCCTCCCGACAAGCGCACTCCAATTGTTGCCCTTACCGAAGCATGTGCAGCTGACAGTACTATGTGCGTTATTAGCGATGCCTACACATGTGACGTTGATGGTGGTATCATGACGAGCCCGACCACTTGGGTTGGTCTCTTGGGAATGATGATGATTCTGATTCTCCTTGCCTACCGTTGGAACAGCGCTTTTATCATCGGCATCAGTTTTATCACCTTCATCTCATGGTTCCGCAATACCTCTATTACATACTTCCCTGATACGCCAGAGGGAGACGAGAGATTTGACTACTTCAAACAAGTTGTTGCTGTGGAAGGTATCAGCAACGTTTTTGCACCGTTTACGAGTGACCTAGGACAAGTTGGTGTTGCCCTATTCACATTTTTGTAAGTTTCACTCAGGTTTCTGACTGCGGGATTGTTGGCCTCTCTAATTTGTTGGATCTGTCGTGCATTCACAGGTACGTTGACTTTTTGGACACATCAGGTACCCTTTTCGGTCTTGTTTCCAACATGGGATGTATCGATGAAAAAGGCGATTTCCCCCGATCCAAAATGGCGTATTCTTGCGATGGGCTCGGCACTATAGTCGGATCTTTTTTCGGGTTGTCTCCAATCACTTCCTACATCGAAAGTGCCGCTGGGGTGGGTACTGGAGCTCGAACCGGCCTTACTGCCATTTTCTGTGGATTCTTCTTTTTCCTGTCGATTTTCTTTGCACCGATCATTGCAAGCATCCCAGCTTGGGCGACAGGGGGCGCTCTCGTTGTCGTTGGATCAATGATGGCAAAGGCACTGAAGGATATCAAATGGCATGACCCAACTCATGCAGCAACCGCATTTTTGACTGTTATTGTAATGCCCTTGACCTACTCCATTGCTTACGGTCTCATTGCTGGTATTGGGACTTATTTGTTTCTCAATGGTACTTTTTATCTTCTTTCCTTTTTCGGGATCGAAAAGCCAGTTTTCGTACCTGAAGATGGTGAAAATGTTACAATTATGTCACAACAGAAGGACCCTGATGAAGTGACGGACAAAGAAGAAGATGCTAAAAAAGTGGAAAAGGATTCGTCAGATGAAGAGGCGGCTGAGAAAGGAGTCGTTGAAGAAGTTCAAGATGCTTAGAGTCCATTTTCATGCACAGGGTCCCTTACTTCTAATTTCCTTTGATTGTGTGATATCGGGTTGGTTTTATTGATGTATTTGTCTCATACGTGGATTAGCATATAAAAATATAGTTCTTGCAAGAGAAACTACAAGTTGACGCTGCAAGAGATGTCCTGACACCATCTGCGACTAGATGAAAATGACAAATGACAGTGAAGGTACAAAATGCTGTTTGTAATTATGAAGGGAAACCACACTGGACGTGAGCGTGAAGTATCAATAACAGGGAACAAACTGTACCAATCCCGTTGTCTGCTCATTATACACGAATTCCAATACTACTATATATTCACCCGGTGTTTCCATCTCTAGCAGGTATATAGCACTTTTGTACAAAACTACCGGTAAGCTTTGAGTGAATTCTTATTCTTCGACAATCTACAGCTCCCGCCGCAGTAGTTTAAGTTCATGATTAATGGACTGAATGGTTTTTTCTCTTTCTTCGATCTCCCTTTGTATTCTGACTTCGAACATTGTTCTTCTTCTGATGTCGAAATCCGCGCGCTTGGTGGCCCTCGTTGTGCTGTGTAGTTCGAACGCTTTGAAGTAACCATTATTTGGTGTAGTGTTCTCGTCGTTTTTCTCTGGTGCGTTGTGTGGCGTACCCAGAAGTTGCAGACCCAAAAGTGATGGACTATCGTTGACAGCAGATTGTGGCGTGCTCATTGACGAAGTCCCGGACAGTGACCGTACCAGTTTTCTCGTTCCTGTACTAGAATTCGATCTCCTTGTAGTCCCTTGTTGTGTCACATCCTTTTTCGGAGAGTCTGCTCCGGTGCTCAAAGACCGCGTAATTCGGCGTGGGCCTAGACGTGGCGACGAGGCAACGGTTAGAGGACGCTTTTCAACCTTGGGGATTCCATACTGGCCACCATTGCCCGCCGCTCGAACTGCCAGTGGAACTGCTCTGGCCTTGAAATGTCTGACGAGTCCGTCGATTTTCGTTGGAACCGGCTTGCTTATTCGAGGTGGTGGAATGTTCTCTTGATCAGCGGGTTTGAGTTGTTCCTGCGACGTAGATTTAGAACCCTTGTGTTGCTTGGGTCGTGCCAGTGCCTTGATTTTGACCTTTCGAGGTCGCCTAGCCCCCAGCAATGGAGAAAAGGGGGTCGTTGTGGGTCTTTTTTCAACTTTCGGCACACCGTCCAACCCTCCATTCCCAAGACTCCCAGTAGTGGGTGGTAATGGGCGCGCTTTGAATGTCTTGGTTTCAGGGACAGGGAGCGAAGATCCCTCATCCGATTTCTTGCTGTCAGCATCAAGGGCATGTACATCCATGACATGTTTTTCATCGTGAGATCGCAACCGTTCCAGTTCTTTTGCAGCTAAGGAGTCGCGGGACCTCGTCATAGCAACTTTCCTTCGACGAGCTGCATTTTGTATTCGTGCAATGAACTCATGCGAAGATTTTCCAACTTCTTTTCGAACACTTGTAAGATCGCACATCGATTCTTCTTGTTGACACGGCGATGAAAGTTCTGAGACTTGGTGGCAAGGTTCTGTTTCGGTGTTGTCACTCAAGGCCTCGGTTGTTTGGCTGTTGTGTGGTTTCTCTGTCATCCCTTGTAATGTTGCAGCCTCACAATCTAACGCAGGGGCGTGCAGAAATTCCTGACTTGCATCACTATTGCGACCCCGGCTGATTGGACTCAGTTCACTCTCCCATTCCGCAGCAGGCATGACTCCCGTGAATTGATCGTTGAAAGTAGAGTTCTGAATACTTGGAGAGGAAAATTTTTCGTAATCTTGAGAGGACATGGCCTTGGTATCGTCAAAGAATGGGAACTTGAGGGGGAGCCGGTACTCTAGAGTGTGATAGAGCACATGTCTGGGACTCGAGTTCGCAGGTTTCTATGACGTCCTCGTCGTATGTTGTCGATGTCTCTCGTTGGCTACGAGCCAACTTCTTGGCACTGCTTCGTGTAACTGGCATCGTACAATTGGGCTCCTCCACGTAAAGAACAGCACGAGTACCCGATTCGACCTTTTGTAGAAGGACACAAGCCTCTAAGGATCAATGATTGATGGAAAAAGAATGCTCGCAGCTGTGAATCAAAATCTGTGATGCCTCACATCAAATTCTAGGCATCATGGTCGAACGAGCTGTTGAAATGAAATGAATTCGTTTAAAAATTTTCCTTTTCCTCATGTACGAATATATGGATATATAGATTTTTCGCAACAACCCATGAATTCATGCACGGTATTATTGTACTTAATTACAATACCTATTTGTCCATATGATGAATGGACGTATATCGCGCCGACGAATTTGCGGTCGGCATGTCGGCAATTGCACCACTTCATCGAAGCATTGGTGTTTTGGTCATGTTTCGCGGAGGCTTGGCGACTACTGTTACAAGTCTACGCTCTCGCAAAAATCTTTTGTTCAATCGAAGCCCTCCTCTCTTGCGACCACTGTACATTTTTGCACTTGGTTCTATCATCGGTAGATCAGCAGCAGCCACTTCTGGATATCCTGGAAACTTGCCATCTACTCTCGATACCATGGCCAAACGAACCAATGGAGATCTTTCGGACGGTTTGAATGGTGACAACATTAGCTTGTGGGATGGATCAAATACGGAATTGTTTGACAGTCTCGAACACCCTGGATATTCTTTCGATCCCGATCCTCAAACACAATTGGGGGGTTGGCATGCTCACCGTGCCGCGTGGCAAGTTGGGGAAGATGCGACGGATCCACCGGCTTGTTGGATCAAAGAGGAAGTCATGGACATGATCACTAAATTTGATTACGAAAGCATGCCCATTGGTAGAGCACCAAGGATTTTGGTACTGTATGGATCATTGCGACCGGCTTCCTTTAGTCGCAAGACAGCCTACGAGTTTGCCCGTCTACTGGATCTTTTAGGTTGTGATGTTCGTGTGTACAATCCCAAAGGACTGCCAGTACGAGATCCAGATCTTGAATTGGAACCCAAAGTCCAAGAACTTCGAGCCTTGACCCATTGGAGTGATGGGCACATGTGGGTGTCACCCGAAATGCACGGGACCATCACCGGTGTCTTCAAGAATCAAATTGATTGGATTCCATTGAATACCGGATCTGTTCGACCAACGCAAGGAAAGACATGCTGTGTGGCACAAATCAATGGAGGAAGTCAGTCCTTTAACGCCGTCAATGTACTCCGACAACTGGCGCGATGGATGCGAATGCCATGTTGTACTAACCAAAGCTCGATTGAAAAGGCTTGGAAAGAGTTTGATGATCATGGTCGGATGAAAGATTCGAGCTTTCGGGAGCGTGTCGTGGATGTGGCAGAGGAGTTTGCAAAATTTACGGCTGTGATGGTGCCAGTCAAAGATGACTTGGTGAACCGATATAGTGAAAGAAAAGAGAAATTAGAACAAGGGCGACTTCTCACGCAGGCCGAGAAGGAAAAGGCCAAGGAACTCTCGCAAACAGTCGAACAGTCTAGAAAGGCATAGCAATACTTGATGACGCACAAAGCAGAGGTCTGATAGATGGGAGTAGTTATGGCTATGATTTGTTGTCCCCTCCCAGCATATCCCGCCAATTAGAAAATAGTGGGGATGCAAATGGTGTAGCAGGAATGAATGGAGTACCAGGATTTCCAGAATGAATAATAGGAGTTTGTCCAGTATCGCCTATGGTCATGGAGGTGGCGCTGCTGCTGGACTGTGGAGCGGCTGGATCCGGGAATAAATACTTGAATGCCGTGTAGACGAGCCAAGCACAGAAGACTGTCCACAGTATCGGTATTGACAACACTAGCAGTACCGGTACTGCACATGGCAACAATATTAATCGCAAGAGTGCGACTATTGAGGTCTCGACGGAGTAATATTTTGTCTCAAAGACTCGGTGTCGGGCAAAACCCCGATTATCAGCGGGGAAGCAGCCATGTCGGGAAAAGTGACTCAGGAGACGGTCCTTCTCCGCCCACTTTTTGTCCAACCAGGATGCATCTTGTAATACCTCTTCCATACTGTAACGCTTGATTCGAATATGAACTTCTTCCGGGTATTTCCGCCGTAAAAGACTCCACAGGGAAATGAGCGATAAATCAAATTTCGGAGGCAATGACCCGTCGTATCCGCGATACGCCATGGTCACATCGTAGACCACTGGACTAGACTCGCGAAGACTGTCCAGGCTAGCATTGAAGCCTGTTGTTCGCGGTAATAGGAGATGCTTCAACTGAGGCCGTCCTTCTCTTCTAGCGAACGCATTGCTCCTTGCTAAAACAGAAGTTCGATCTTCACCATTGTACACTGACCATCCTTCTGGAAACAGTAACAAATGTACGGGTGCAGCAGAGCCGCCACGGCCAGTAAATGATCTCAAATGTTGAAACATATTTTCACGGTTCGAAATGTAGTCCTCTCCGTCCATCAGTGGGAAATCAAGAAAGGTGTGAAGCAAAGCTGCAGCCATTGACAAATCTGGAGAAGGAGGATGTCTTGAGGATGAATTGTTGCATGTTGTGTTCCGTGGTATCGCCGAGACTGGATCGACCATACCACCCACTACACTAGCCGGAAGGGGTGGTCTCATAATCGACGGTGGCGAGTTCCGTCTCGTCAGAGGGGCATTCCTAGGGGAATTTCCATTTTGGTCGAGATGAAGAATTTCGTTCCTCAGAAAAACTTTAACGCTTCCTCTTAGACCAACACATCTTCCAAGCATTAGAAGGGCATACCAGTCTCCATCTATCAAGTGATTTGACACCAGTAGCGAGGTGCCAACCGGGCTTGGAATATCCGAATCTCCAGTTAAGCAAATTCGAGTGTTGGGTAACAGGAGCGCAATAGAATCCAGAAATGCAGCGGCCCCAAGCTGTGAAGAAAGTCTTCGGGCCATTCCTATCGAAAACGGTCGGACGATCAAATAAAGAAGCACCAGCACTGTCACCAATCCCATGGAGCAAACTAGGGCAGCTAACCCCAACCCAACATCGATGAAGATGTCGAGTACACTCTCGGATTCGCTTTCATCCGTTTCGAACCGAACTCGGCTTCCCCTCTCACTGCTATCCGCCTGAAGTTGAGGATGTGACCGGCTTCCATTGAGTTGATGCCGTCGTAAGTTATCTAGTGAAGGGTGCCTTGGATTTGTTATACCGCCGTTGCCATTTACCGATCGATTCATCATTTCCACAACACGCAAAGCGTGGGAAGAAGGCTGTAGAGTGGCTGCTACTCACTGTATTGGAGACTCTTATCCGAACAGTCAGGTAAATAGCTGCAGCTCAAAATTCATGAGAACATGCAGAAAGATAAATTGTTGTCGTCGACAATTGATGAAGGGGGCAAGGGAATGATATCCTTTGCCCATTGGGGGCTGTGCGATGGATGTAGTTAACGCCCGCAGGGTGGAAATGGATGGAGGGACAACAAACTAGTTAGGTCTGGAGATGTCGTATACGACGCTGCGAAGAACACACAACACCTGGCGAGCTGTCATACCGAAGGTGACGCGCTTCCTTCAGACCATGACGACTAGGCAAGAAAGTCAAATTGCATTACAAAGAGTGTGTACCAGGTACGGCGAACCCTTGATTCGTGATGCCTTCTAGAGGAAGGGGCTTTGTGCCTTTGGGTCACACGTATACCTGGTATACCACCAGGTGACAACATGCCACTATCTCCTAGCAAGTGCCTGGTACCAAGAACTTCCTCAGACCATGGACCAAGAAGCCATGATCACATCGCAACCAACATACACAATCTGAACTCAGTCGTGAAGGACCATGCATGTTTGATAACGTGCGATGGACGATGGGCGATGGGGCATGAATATCTCGTCCTTTACAGTTTAAGGCAATGTCAAGTTCAATGCAATAGATTGATGATTGGAGGCGCAATTTTGCGTCTAGCTGATTTAGATCTAGTGATTTTTCGGTATCCTCCTAACTGGAAGTGTGTTCAAAACAGCTAATAGATGATTTCCACAAGTCACTGGTAACGCGCCTCTACAGAAGCACAAACTCCAAGAAATCAACGAATGCCAATATCAAGAAAACTACTAACGTTAGTAGGATTGATTACCTGTAAGCAAGCACAGCGCACCGACTTCTTGCATTTCTCATTCCAACTCCTGCGCCAACGAGTTTTCCATCAAGTTTGACTTGTTGCTTGCTCGAGAGCCAGCGATGGAACCATCACATGAGACACTTGGGGCATTTCCCTCCTTCATAGAAGAAAGGAGAAGGGCGCCATCAATATTCTTCTACGCATTTTGATAGTAGCCTTCTTGCAATGGGTCATGGCAACATAGAAAAACCTCCTAACTAGTTATACACGTCCAGAAATCGCACGACCTCTCACGTAGCCTTTGTATCATTGAGAGACACGAGCGGACTTAGCTCGTCGTCTGCCTTTCCACATCCATATTTCTCGACACTTCGTTGCATGGTGCTAATGCTCAAACCCATGTCTTCTGCCTTGTACACTCCAGAACCCGAAACAATCAAGTTCGCGCCAGCGCGTGCGGCCATGTCGACAGTATTGGGCTTGACGCCACCATCCACTTCGATATCCATATTGGGATAAGCAGCTCGAAGAGTTTTGACTTTGTCCATCATCCCTTCAATAAAGGATTGCCCGCCCTTTCCTGGATACACTGTCATGACGAGAGCCAAATCAATTTGATCGGCGTATTTCAAGAGCCCTTCAACTGGAGTGTCTGGACTGATGGTCAATCCTACCTTCATATTGTTTGCCTTGATAAGGTCAATGACTTCTTGTGTCTTGCCCCGAGGCTCCGTCGCTTCATAGTGAAATGTATAGCACAAAAGTCCTGGACTGGATCCTTGAGCCTTGGCCACTTTTTCCACCCAATTTTCGGGCTCACTGGTCATCATGTGACAATCAAAGAAAACATCCGGGATGTGCTTCCTTAGACATTCAATAACGTATGGTCCAAACGAAATGTTGGGCACGAAATGGCCGTCCATAACATCGAGGTGCAGATATTTTGCCCCTGCCGCCAAAGCTCGCTTTCCTTCGTCGGCAAGACATGCCATGTCACAATCAAGGACTGACGGGCCGATCTTGGCAGGACAGCAATGAAATGTCATGGTTTCGTTATATTATATTGCGACCAAGGTCTTTAACCACAAAATGGCTATCGCAACTTTTGCTCGCCGTCAGTTCCGAAAATCAATTGCGTTGTTGGTCGCCGAGGACGAAGGTGGCGAATGGAAAAAATGGATGGCATCAAAAATGACACATCCGCACAGACGTTCAGACGAAGGGTGTGCATCACTAACTTTACCTGGTAAACTTGTACAATTGCAAGAATGTAATTCTACAACAACACGGTTCCTTGTTGACTATCGTACCTGGTATGGATTAAATCAATACCGGAAGATGCCTGTAAAATAAAATGTCAGTTCTATGTAGGTTGCTCTATCGTCAGCTTACCAGGGATAATCGCTTTAGCGTCGGCCAACTCCCACACTGTCAAGAAAACGATTGCCCGGAACACAACGATACCCAAACCAACCTACCCAGACTGGGAGCGAATTTTCTCTCACATAATCAATAGCCAAATTTGGCGCCATATGAGTGTTGCTTGACGCTCGGAGCCATACTTGCACCCCCGGTCATTAACGCCTCGATTTCCTCTTCTGAGAATGTTGGCCTTCCAAAGTTGATAGGAAGTGGGGGAAGGGGAGGGAGTTCTGGAGCAACGGCAAGCTTGCGCGACCAACCTTCTTTGCCGAGAAAATGGATCGATGGCATTCTTTGATGCTGTGTTTTTTGTGGTGGTGGTGGTGTTGCTGCAGGCACAGAAGGTTTTGGGGTTTCTGGTTTGGATGGTTTTGTTCCTGCCTCTTTGGAAACTGGCGGTGAACTGGCAGGTGCACTACTAGCCTCGACTGTTGCTTCGACATCCGTGTCCAACTCGTAGAGATCAGATCCAACTTCCACAGTTTCATCGCTTTGTTCGGAGTTTTGTGATAATAATATTATTTTTTGAGCCGTCATCACAAGCAGAATATGACGATGGCACACATCACAAAGACGACTTACATGGACCCAAATTGCTTCGTGATGACACCGTCGACATTGGCCTTGATGTCAACGGTGACTTTATCTGTCTCGATAAGGGCCACAACATCCCCGTCCTTAACTTTCTGACCAACTTGAGCAGTCCATTCCACAATGGTACCCTAACCCAAAACCAAGATGACAGCAACAAATATTGAAATCAGTGACCATGACTCATGCAAGAGCATGATGCATTTCAAGGCTCAGTCTCATACCTCGGTGATAGAGTCCCCCATAGTGGGAACCTTTACAGTCTTTCTTTCCAGGATCGGCGATGTTGCTGAAACAAATGCTCTAGAATAACGTGTTCCCACTATTGCAGATTGCCGAACGGTGGTTCGAAGGACCCGTGGAAGAAATTGTGAAGCCATCATGCATTGCTTGTTCGCTTTATAGAGACTGAAAGCTAATGTTTAATTGCTGGCGTTGTTCCAGTGTGCCACGAAAGAACTGTCGAATCCCGTGGTTTGCAACAATCTATCATTGTCCACACGACGCAAACGGAGAAGAAGACGATCCTTGGCCTTCTTCCGTCGCTTTTGACATTTTCCGTAACGGCGAGCAGTCATGGTATTTCATAACGTCGATATACCCGCAAAATAACTTCCATATTTATCAGCCTCCGAGCACTGGAAAAAACAAAAAGGTCATGATAAACATGACTGCTGAAGCTTTGATGATGAGTTGCATGGATGTTTAAAAGGACACTCTCGAACGGTGCAAATTGAAATCGTCGTAGAAAGGACAAGGGTTTCATACGATCCGTAGTGATCCGATGCAAGGCTATGCCTCGGTCCAACAAGACCACGAAAACGACCCATCGCAACCCCAAGTTCCCCTTGTCTCTCGACACAAGAGTTTTTTCCAGACGCTCTGTTCTAGTAATGGTGGTCCGCCGCAAGTGGTGGCGGTAACATTTCTAACCACCCTATCCTACGGTGCGATTGTGGCCATTTTGCCACAGGTAGGCACCCAACGATTTGCTGTTCTCAATTACGGATACGACGGTGAAGACTGCGCTTCGTTTGCCTATCACGACAAACCACAAGAGTGCTTGAAAGGATCCGCTGATGCTCAAAATGCCCATGCTTTCAGTGAATTTGTGGCGAATATATTCATTGTTCTGACAGGTCCCCTCTTTGGATCCATCACCGATACTCATGGACGACGGCTTTCGTTCGTTGTTGGGACAATCCTGGCATTAGTGGGAATTTTTGCCTTTTTCTATGTCTTTTTTCAGCAATCTTCCAATCCTTGGATTTACTATGTTACCCGATCTTTGCATGGCCTTGTTAATTGGATTGCCATCTCCTTATCGACCATAGCTGATGTCGTTCCTCCTGAATTCCGTGCCGCTGCGGTGGGGCAACTCATGGCGGCGTATTGGTTTGGCGTTTGCATCGGACCGACCATTGCTGTATTTCTTGGAAATGTGAACGCTGTTATTTTCTCTTGTATTGTGGCTGTTATCGCCATTATGATTGCGGTGCTGTTTGTTCCGGAAACATTGCCTCCTCACGCAGCCGAGGAGGCACGGAGACAACGTTCCTTGGAACATTCCCATCGGACTTTCGTGCAAGTGCTACTGTGGTATATGTTTCGTCCCCTACGAGAAATTTCCATAGTCAACAGAGATGGATTCTTTCGATTGCTTTCGACTCTTGCATTTTTCAACGGAATGGTGTCCTCTGGTGACAAACTTCTTTTGTTGTACTACGTCCAGTCCACGTTGAACTTTTCCATGTCCGATACAGCGATTATGCTTCTCTTGTATGGTTTCGGTACTGTCTTTGCTCAAGGGTTTGTGTTGAAGCCACTGAATGACGTATTTGGTGAACGGCTTATTCTGATTTTTAGCTTTGTGGCTGCTTTGGTTTGCAACATATGCTACGGTCTAGCAAAAACCAAAGGAGCACTATTCGTAGGGATTAGTATAGCGTCCCTGGCAGCCATGGCATTTCCTACATTTTCGGCAATCAAGGCCAATAACGTCAACGAATCTGAGCAAGGAAGAGTGCAGGGAGCACTTTATGCGATTCTTGCCTTGGCGTCTGGTATTGGACCGCTGGCCATGAGATACGTTGATAGTATTGCATCTGGTACTTTTCTTGGACCAGGAGCCATGTTCCTATTTGCTGCGTTCCTCCAGTTGATTGCGGCATTTTTCACCTGTTGTCTTCCCAAACATCGTACCGATTCCAGGTTTCAAACGAATCAACCAATCTTGGAGGAAGATCCGATTGATGAAGGGGAGGGTGAGGAGTTGGTGGTAATATAAAATGTATGAGACGGTTCAAAAAATAGATTGTAGCGCTATATTATATTAGGATGGTGAAGGTTTTACAAAGTTGGCCATGTCTTTTCTTCCCACTGACTTGTAGATTTCGGCAAGCTTGGGACGAATTGCACTCCAGTTGGCACCAGACAGGGCTGTTCGATCAAGCAGGTAGTTTGCTTCATCAAATGCTGCTTGCTCTGGTGTTTTTGATGCTGCCGATCTAGGATCTTCGTCTTGCTCATGTTCTCGGATTTTTTCATACATTAATGTCAATTTTGCCATGACTTGCTCGTCCGAATCCGCCGCTTCGGCCATTTTCCCCAACACAGCCACATCTCGGAAATCATCAATGGATAATCCAATAGATGGTAGGGGAAGTCGGAGGCACATTCTAGCAGCATCGCGTGCTTCCTCATCACGATTGGGAAAGGATGACAATAGTTTTGCATAAAAGAGAAAAGTAGAGGCGAAGCCTGATATTTTGTTATTGGCAGCCTCTGCGGAAATAAGAGCAGACGATTCATCTTTCTTCTGAGCATGCCCTTTGGCCAAACTCTCATAGATATCCGGAAATGGACCGACACGAAGGAGGACGTATTTATCTACCCCATATCTTTTGGCGAAAATAGCGTTGGTCAGTTCTCGCTTGTGTGCCATGATGACGAGGTAACGATGGTGAGAAGGAGGCGCGACGAAAGAAACTTACCCAAGCTTTTGCACCAAACCCGGCTCGTAAGGATCAATTCCCTTGGCAAGACCAGTATTGTAGATGTCAATGAGATCCTTGCCTTCTCCAGAAAAGTCACATTCACAAATGATGCGTCGCATCATGTTTTCACTGTTCAAGGACAATAACCTCATTCCAGGGCCTCCAACTGTTGCCTCTACGATCGGCCATGGAGAACCCGATGAATTCTGGTACCATTCTGTGGTATCATCAGCAAACGCTCTACGCAAGGCGCAAACAACATTTCCCGTCGTTTTTGATCTCGCCAAAGGGTATAAATGAGGGTGCAGATTGACAAATTCATCAATCCCCATCAACGTCGAAACCAATTCAGGGGTATCTTCCTTTTTGTTGGACTCGAGATAAACTGGAACTAGATCATCCTTTTCAGCACAGCCTTTGCTTCCTGGTGCACCGTGCTTTGATAGCAAGGTCTGCAATGTGTTGACCCTCGAAACTCCTGAATTAATCTCAGCCAGGGAAACTGAAAACAAGCGCATCGATCGTTGTCGTGTCGTCGCTTGACCCACAAAAGCAACCGTTGCCCGGCATATCACCAACGAAGGAAACAACATGCTCATCTTCATCCTGTCTGAACCTTCAAAGCGAAAGAACAATAGTCAAACTACGGTAGGAGAGGTGGGTTTGGCAACAAGTCCAACTTTGTTGCCAGCTACCAGCTATGCAAGTGGTTTTGGTTTTGCCAGTTTTTACAGTTAGCTCTTCCGTCAACATAGCATATTTCGTATTTCGAAGCGTGTTCCCATCCAACACGTACTTCGAAATATAGGGTATGAGCTTGACTGCGGAACTTTGAATACAGGTACTAACGTTAGTACGTTAGTACTTTACAGTTAGGAACCGATAAATACCGCGAGACCCGGATTCCGCGATTTGTCACTACTACAAAAGTTGCGACCAACTCCATCCACATATTTTCCTTGATCGACCCAAACAATGCTTACTATTGCTTGGATGTCCCACATGCGATGATTCGTCTCTTGAACTGTTTAGCACATCTTTACAGTGGAATTTTTTTGGGGAAGGGATTTGTGCTGGCATATACATCGACTTCAGTCGGTCGAAATTCCGCCGACCTGGAAACGCATTGTCGAGCAGTTCAAGCAGAAAACTTTATTACCAATTCATGCACTTCTCATCTCATGGTGGACTTTCAAAGTTCGCTGGATGTTGGCTCTGATGACAATGATGACTTTCACCATTGGTTGGTCGTTGGCGATGGAGATCTTTCGTACAGTTCCATGCTTGCTGAGGAACTTGCTCGCCAATCGTCCACCACTCGACTTGTGGCTACTGTACTGGAGGAAGATAAAATTCATAATCAAGTGTACGAGCGATCAAAAGAGAACTCGCAAAGTATATCATCACACTCTTTACACGAGGTGAAATTCGGAGTCGACGGAACGGAACTGACTTCGTACTTTTCTGCCACAAAATTCGACATTATCGAATTCAATTTTCCCCATTGGAGAGGGAAAACGAATGCCAAGCGGAATAGAGAACTGATTGATAACTTTTTGAAAAGTGCTAGTTCTGTCTTGAAGAGATCCGGTGAAATCCGCATTGCGTTGTGTCATGGTCAAGGAGGCATGCCAGCAGATACACTTGAAGAATGGAGAAAAAGTTGGTTACCAGCCATGTACGCGGCCGAGCATGGATTGATGATGTCCCATTTCGAGCCGTACCAACCAACCTATGGACTCAGTTCGCATCGAGGAGTGGATCGTCCGTTCTTTCTCGGCGAGAATCCCCAGAAATATTACTTTCGATTTCCCAATGGTGAGGCTGTCACGGAGGATGTTCAACTGAGCTGCCGACACGAGCTAAGAATTATGCTTCATCCAGAAAAAATGGGAGCATGCCCCAGATCCTTTGATGAAATTGTGCATGGTGATGCTGTTTTCACGCTGGGACAAGAGTTCATCCCCGATGGTATTCGGTTTGAAGTTCCTGCCCGTACTTTACTGACCCCCTACGAGGCCCTCGATATACACGTACCTCTGGCAGTCTTCCTCCTCAACTATAGTGGGGAACGTAAACCGTTGACGAGATTAGCGGCAGACCAAATTCGAGATGCGATCGAGAAGGAAATCACCAAGCGATGGGACCTAGAAATTGCAAAAGGAGGTCGCCTCGTCAGCCGCCCATACCCATACCCTCTCCTCCCTTCACTCATCAAGGAATATTAAATTTTGCACCATATTCTATTCAGTTAGCTAAATTACAAAGGGATTGTAGGGAGTGGAGCGTTCCAACGCGTCCTCCGAGGACCAGAACTAGTCCGTAGCAGTTTTAGCGAAAAGATGCGACTCGAGCGCCTTCAAGATGATGAGCTACATCCACCTCCATGTGTTCATACATTTGTTCATAGGGTGGCGGCGAGACAATTTTGTTGGGCCCGCTGATCAGACATATTTTTTCTCGCGTTAATGGATCCACAACTTTGGAAATCGTATTCCACACCCACAAGAACGACGATGGCACAGGGTACAATAAACACTTGTGCAGGCGTTCGGGAAATAATGAAAGGAGTAGGGTTGTAGTTTGTTGCATAAACGGTACTAGCCTGACGGCATGAGTATTTGGCCAACCTTGCCCAGCACGAACATCCATGCAAACAACAATCCGTTCTTCCCCTTCACGGTCCAATTGTAGGTTGAGGTACAGGGCTACAGCCAAGGCGTATGTTGATGATTTTGCCAACGCCATGTCCATTTGTGCTGGTATAATTTGAATAATACGGTGCCCACCCTTGTCGACTAGTGGTTTAGCCAGTCCATCGTTTGTTGTATGCGTTCGAATGACCCTGGGAAGTGGCGCTTCTCCGGTTTCACCAGCAGCTTTCATCGCCACCTGACAAGCTTCTGTCCAGATATCCAAGTCTTTGTCTTCTGTCATGGGTCGCACAATCTTGTGTTGAATCGCCACATCGACATGTTTCTGGTGCCATTGCACGTAATTCGTCAGTGTTTTGGTGGCGGCAGCAACATTCCCCTGCCGTGAGGCTAGGAATCTCTTGCGTTCCGCTGCTGTTGCGGCTGGACAGGCTCTTGCCAGCGCTTCGTCGGATAGAATTGAATCATCATCCGAGGCCTGAGTCGACGAATCCGAGGTGGCAACCGACGATGCTTCGTCGGAAAATTTCCTCCTTGGTTTTCGTGGAGGCTGCAAGAGTTTGTCCCGATTTTGCCATCCCCAAGGATAATGATACACGAAATATACCAGGAAGAGAGCTAGGGCATGCGATTGAACCGCACGCGATTCAAAGTGAATGCTCTCCATGGCGTGGTTCCATGCATGGATCAAGTTGCACATTGTCGTCCAACAACAGAGTGAAGTTACGAAAATCTGGAGAAAGAGAAATGGGATGAATGTGGGTGTAATTACATCGCTGATTTTTGCCGGGAACACCTATCACGCGGGTTTGTACATGGTACGTGTACTCCGATTTCCGATTAGTGAACGTTTCGTACGTAGATTCCCTACGGTGAAAGGCAAACATTTATGCGCGCCGCAGGTTTACGACCGCTATGTATGCCTGGTACCAGGTATGCAGTATACAAGTATGGCCCCTTCGACATAGATTCGACAGATCCTCCAAAAGGCCCAAAGAACTATTTCCACTGTCAATTTTTACAAACCTCTTCTACTAACGTACTAAGCCACCTGTTTCGATTTCTGTTTCAAACTTGGGTTCGTCCAACTTCTGTTGAACATCCATTTGACGCCGGATCAGCGATGTGTAAGCACCGGAAGGATTTTGAATCAGCTCGGCATGATTCCCTTGCTCCACCACCTTTCCATCTTGTACCACAAATATGATATCCGCATTTCGGATAGTGCTTAGTCGGTGAGCTACGATAAGCACAGTCATACCAGTGCTGTTGCCGTCTTCACGACCAGTGGCAAGCATATGATCAATAGCTTCCTGAACCATGGCCTCGGATTCGGCATCTAACGCCGATGTCGCTTCGTCGAGGAGGAGAATCTTGGGCTTTCGAACCAGTGCTCTGGCAATTGCAATTCGCTGCTTTTGTCCACCAGATAGTTGAACTCCACGCTCTCCAACTTCCGTGTCATATTTTCGAGGCATTTTCTCAATAAAGCTATGCGCGTTGGCGAGTTTGGCCGCTCTTTCAATTTCCTCGTCCGTTGGTTCCTGTTCAGTCCCTTCGAGTCCATACATGATGTTTCGCTTGATGGATCGTCCAAAGAGTGTTGGTTCTTGCGAAACAATCGAGATGTGTCGACTTAGCCATCGAGGACTTAGCTCGTGGACTTCAATGCCATCAATCGTCACCTTGCCATTGGATTGCTCATACAAATGTTGCACGAGAGAGATGACACTGCTCTTTCCGCCACCACTCTGGCCAACCAAAGCTGCAATCTTTCCTGGAGGAACAATGAGTGATAAACCATCAAGGATACGACGTTGCGGGCGGGCCGGGTAATACATGTCAACATTCTCCAAAACAATTTCACCACGACAAACTTCGGGCTCGAGTCCAGCTCGCCTTGTCCTGGTGGTGAGCCGAGTTTGCCCATGCCAACCATTACTTGCTTGGTTGGAAGGCAAGGGTGAACTGTCTGTTGTTGTGGATGGCAATCGCAACTTGGGTTTGCGATTCATTAATTCAAAAACCTTGTCCGCCGCTCCCACTGCTTGAGTCAGAGATGAAAAGATGTATCCAATACTGGAAAAGGCCTCAGATAGCGACGTTAGATACAACAAAAAACTGACGAGTTCTCCGGTTGACAAGTCTCCATTGCGTACTAGAAGACCACCATAGTAGACAACCAATGCCGTGACGAGTTGCGGCAACGATGTCGCACAAGTTGCATAACCCGAATATGCCACGGCAGCCTTCATGGTTAAAGATAAATACTTTTTCATGCATTCTTCAAACTCTTTGAGTTCAGTAGGGGCAGCATCAAAGGCTCGTACAGTAGGCATGGAACTAATGGCCGCTTCCGAGACACTGTTCCCATTGGCAAGCTACACAAAAGAACATTTGATACAGATAAGACAAAAATTCGGACAATTGAATTGATCGGTAAACCGAAAACACGTATTATTTCCATCGTACCTTGGTTTGCATGACCTTGGTCAAATTGCGAATAAATTGACCATACCATTTAGACAAGACAGTAATCACAGGAACAGAAATAAATGCTAGAATGGAAAGTTGCCACGATAGGATAAACATGAAAATCAAGACTCCAATGGCCTGCACCAAAGACCGAAGAAACACATTGACGTTGAGAGTTACTTGATCTCCAACCAGGGTGGTATCACTGGATACTGTTCAAGGAACAAAGACTTGATGTGAGCGACCCCCTTTCTTGAAGTAATCTACACAGCAAACCATATTTTCAAATGACACTTACATCGACTGGTAATGTCACCAGTTTTGGTCACATCAAAGAACCCGATATCTGTATTTGGATATAGGAAAAGTGACAGTTGACACAATCGTTAGTGCATGACGTGATGAGATTCACGACCCCAAGAGGAGAACCCATCAAAACACAATGGCAACAAGTCCTACGGTACCTTGAACTAACAAGGAATCCATCAATCGGAGACGCAGACGAACATTGGCCCGTCCTCCAACGATGGTAAAGATGGCTCCCCGAATCCCCGAAAACACACCTCCCAGAACCGAGGCAGCAATGAGTTTTCGAACATTGGACATGAAGCCAGGGACATCTTTCATAGATTTATGAGTGGCATCGTCATCATCACCACCGGTAAAGGTTTCTGCCAACTTGTCCAGAATAGCCCCGGTAAACTTGGGAATGTAAATTTGGGCAGCGGCTGCCAACAAGAGAAAGACGAATGCCACCAATATCAAAGGAGCATCTGGTGCACAAAGCATCATTAAATCTTTCCACGTTGCTTTATAATTGGCATCGCCACTAATGTCACTAAAGGCGGGAGCATTTTCATCCACTGCTGGTTGACCTTGGTCATTTCCACCATTCGTCGTAGTCGTAGCCGTCTCTTCATCGGTAGCTTGCAGCGAGTCGTTGGCCAACAATGGTAAACTTAGTGTCGACGAGATCTGTCGCAGAATCAATGGTCTGGTTGGTAGATCTCTATCGGCATGTCCCCATTCCCCGAGCAGGACACAGATACGATCCACATAGTACAATTCGAAAACTGCCACGACAGCAAAGAACAAGATGGAAATCCAAATGGCCGGATGCATCGACTCTTGATCTGCCAATCGGCCAATTTGTATATCTAACCGTACCAAGCACTTGACAATACAAAGCAAAATTGTTGCGACGGAACAAAATTCACAGGAAAATGCCGGACGGGATATATATCGTCCAAACCAATTTCGAAAGTCTTGTTCCAAGGCTTCCTCTTCCAATTCATCGCGAGATTTTTTGGTCCCATCCTCATGCAACATGTTGAAAGGATATTCTGGCTGAACTTCTCCTTTCAAGTACGCCAACAAAAATGCCAACAAAGCCACCAGAATTCTTGCCGCGCCCAGAATCAAAAGGTCCAAAATCGAGTCGGCAAAAATATACTTTTTGACCGCAACATGTTTCGAGGACATTCTATAAGTGATGATCCAATCAATCCAAACATGACATGTGTGAGATGGTTGGACGTAAATATAAGAGCAAACGAGACATGACAAAAGAGACAACCCCCAAACCCATGTCCACCCACATCTACCCACACATACAAACACGCCCTTACCCCGGAACGATGCAAGCCAGAAGTAATCCAGACCCAAGTCCGTCCATCAAGAGGAGAGCCATGAATACCCCAAATTGCCATTTTCTCCGTGGCTTTTCATCTTCCGTCTGATTTTCTGAATCATTGTGAATTCCATTGGAGACGGACATTTTGTTGCTCAAAAACAAAAAGACCCGCAGTGGTTGGTTGTGCAACAGTGATGATTGTGAGTGACGAGGAAATGATGAGAAACGTTTGGGAAAAGACGTCGCAAGAAGAATAATGAAGGTGAAGGGGGACGAAAAAGGCGACTACTACGATCGTAAGTGGTACAGATGCCCCTTTTTCTTCCCCCTCTTTAATCCATTGTAAAATCTCACACCAACACGTCGAGGTGTCCAACACAGCCAACACAGCCAACACAGCCAACACAGCTGCTGGATCGAGTTCACTGCAGAAAATTCCTCGTCTGGTTCCGAATCCATGAATCGCGACAAAGAAAGTGGGAGAAACGAGAAACTATTGCAAGAATCGAATGAATCCAAAACTCCTGCGCAGTCACAATACCCGAGGGAAGTACCTAGGTACCAAGTAGAGGGCTCGAATTCAGTGTCGACATGGCAACGAATAAAGAGTTAGAAAGACATTATTTTAGAAACAGTCAGGGCATACCAGGTACGACCTTATATGTGGTGGAACAGTAAAATCATTGGCACTCAAAAAGATACCCCCAAGATCCAAGATCCGTCGTTTTGTCGTAAGATCACTACCGAAAGGACACCCGTAGTTGTTTTACTACCGGTGGCTGTTTCGTTCAATAAATATTGTTATATATTGAATAGAATGCAGTGCCAAGCTTGAACTTGAACTTGGTACCAGGTCCCAGGTACAAATACGTGTAGGCAAGTCGGAATGGAGAGATGCCGAAATACTTGATTGGGCATCCAAATCCATGCTTTCCAGGTTCACTGGTACAAGCGACACAGGTTGCTTCGCACAAGATTTTATTGTATCTCATCTTCAGGGGTTCAAGATTCGGAACATCCATCATGGGCGTTTGGTACGACTTTGTCTTTGACAATACCTACAAGGTAGATGCGAAAGAGGCTGAGGATCGCATGCGATCCAAATATCCTCATTTGCTGCACGAAAATGAATCCATCGAGCTGGCATTCAAGGATCGTGGCGGCAAAGGCCGGGACAAGGAGTACTTTACGTCGCATCGCATCCTCATCAAGGATGGAAAAGGTGTTGGAAGCAAAAGAAAGAACTATCTCAGTATCCCCTACTCTTCGATTCGTGCCTTTAGTGTGCAAAGTGCCGGTGCCCTTCTCGATGAAGATTCGGAGCTCTACGTTTACACTTCGGCCAGATCGATGGTTTCGATCAGCTTTTCCTCAGCTAACGTTGATATCTTCCAGATTTATCAGCTCTTGAACGCAAAGATTCCATGGTCTCAAGATCGTGGCACTCAAGATTTTGTGGACCCTGTACCACCCAACATGGATCAAAAGCAGTCCACTGCTGGAAATATCCTTGATTGGCTTGGTGACAACGCGAAGCAGGTAGATGCCAGCGAAGTTGAGAAACGTTTCAAAACTGAGTTCCCTATACTGCTAGCCGACGAAAAGGTGGAGTTAGCATTCAAAAGTGGTAGAGATACCAAGTTCTTCACCAATCGTCGAGTGTTGTTTATTAACGTGAAGGGACTGATTGGAAAGAAGATCGAGTTTTTAACACTTCCTTACAGCTCTATCCATGCATTTTACGTCCAAACAGCTGGCGCAATCCTCGACAGAGATACAGAACTGCGAATTTTTACCAATATGTTTGGAGACCTGTATCGGATAGATCAAGATTTTCGTCATGGCAAGGCGAACCTTTGGGCTATCCAGAAGGTCCTCTGTAACCATGTCTTGGGAGAAGATAAAGACCCTTTCCCTGACGTTGATCGATACGAAGGACATCAAGACTCACCTGGTGGCATTTTCGGGCTGTTGAC